>SNQJ01S0006844.1:46637-68705 GCA_010110895.2 Picea sitchensis | reverse complement strand
CTTAAAGGTAGAAATATGGGGGGGCTCCGGAATCCTATGTGCATCGTTGATCCGGGCGCGCGAATCTCCGCTGTCCAAACTTGATTTCCATTTAAACACAGGTGCAATGCATCCCAAACTTAGGGTAAGTGGGTTTTTATCCCATTCTTTTGCATTTTACCCTTGTTACGAGAAATATCGCTAACAGTGTTGCTAAAAGGGACAGTAGTTAGGGCTTGTTGGCGTGCTGTTAGAGTTGAACCATGGGTTTTCCCCCGTGCCAACACAAACTAACAATTTATAACAACAATGAAGCTTTGTAACAATGACAAGAAATATTTCTCAGGTTTGCAAGATAAAACAATGAAAACTTAGCATTTATTCAAGGGATTAATTAGCACTTATCGCAAGAAATTTCTGAGTAGTTTAAACTAGTGTTAAGTTAGTGTATGCAAAAAAAATGAAGCAATTTGGATGAATGTAGAAAATATTATCTACAACAACAACACAATTAGTGAGTTTAGCTAAGCTAAGGTTAGAAGAGGTTATTAGAAGATCTAGAGAAAAAAATGTAAGAGTTGTTTGATCAATTCCTTCACAAGAGAGTAATGAAACTAGTGCCTTTTTGGGCGTGTGGAGTTAATTACGACAACAATATAACTTGGAGAAATGAATGATAGCAATGTTCTAAGGAAGATGAGATGAATTTGAGGAGCTAGCACTTTAGGGCCTCAAACTTCTACTCTCCAAAGATTAATTTACTAGAGAGAAAGGTCATTTTGGGATCTGGCGAATTCTTCTTCCTCTTTAGAATATTGAAATAAATAGAAACAAGTTTCTAAAGAAAGAATTCTAAAGTGATATCACTTTAGGGATATAGAAGCCTAGTCTTAGACAAGATTTTCTTGACAATTCAATGAGTGGAAAGAACTAGAGAGAGGAATAAACACTTTATGTTCCTCTCCTAGGGTTTTAAGAAAGCAATTGCATAATATTCAACATGAACAAGTAAAATTTACCATAAACATTCAAAGCATGAGATGAAAATTGCAAATTTTACTTACTTCACCAAGAATAATCAAGCACAAAACTCTAGTTTTCAGAAAATTCCACCATAAATTAGCCAAGAAGAATCAAAACATGTACTCCAAGAGGTGTGCACTAGTAAAATTATCCAATGTTTCCAAAGAGGGAAAAAATTTCATATTTTTCCTCTTGTGTGAAGAAATGTTATGATGAAAATGAAAGTGAAAGGCCTTTATTTATACAAGGCCTTGCACAATAATTTGTCTAAAAATTAAAAGAGGGGCTGACCCCTTTAATTTTCCCTTAAATGTACATAAAATGAAAAATACATAAAATAAACCCTTAGTAGGGTGACATCATGCCCTCCTAGAGTGATGTTATGCTCCAAAATGAGATGTCAAGCCTTTAAGGGTGGAACTTTGGGCCTCCAAAGGCCATAACATGTCATCAAGTGCCAAACAATGTGCCAAGTATCCTTCTTCTACCAAAATATCATCTTCATCAAACCATAACCATCCAATGGTGATGTCATGGACTAGGTGGGTAACGTCTAGGCCTCCAAAGGCCAACATCCAAGTGGGAGAAGGTAGGATCTCACCTCTTAATCTCACTAGAGTGCCTCTAAAGGAAACGACCTCCTTATTCAATGTGAAAATGGTGATCACAAGCATTCCCCAGATGTGGGGTTTCTGCATCCATCCTTAGGCTCCTAAACCCTCATGAAGGTTTGAACATTATCATCTCCTCATGACTACATGTCCATTAGGAAAGGTCCTACAAAGACAAACAAATGTGCCCTCCAAGGGTCCATAAGTCACATGAATCATGCCAAGTAAGCCACATATAATAACAGAACCAC
Organism: Picea sitchensis; assembly: GCA_010110895.2. Lineage (NCBI taxonomy): Eukaryota > Viridiplantae > Streptophyta > Pinopsida > Pinales > Pinaceae > Picea > Picea sitchensis. Next base: position 66,841 of record SNQJ01S0006844.1, on the reverse strand, counting down.
TCGAACATGTGCATCAAACCCTCTCTTTTAAAACTAAACAAATTCTCAAAGACCTTATACAATTTTCCTATTGGGTCAACCAATCCCAAAGTCAAAGGTGTTTCCCAAGGGAAACCTATATAAGTCATGCATGAGCATGATGTGGAGTGGGTTAAGACTTCTAATCATGGGGTTCATGATATACAAGGGTTCTTATTGTCTCATTTATGGGTGCCTTTGTAGAGGGTGTGCTTCTCTTCGTCCACGATGAAAGATTTTTGCAAGACCATTTGCCATTAATTTATTAGAGTGTTTCCAAGTTGAAGATAATATGGGGCACTAAACTAAGAAATAAAAAAAAATCCCACATATGTTCGTCCTTGGTTGTCACAATTTCCCTAGTTGAAGACAATAATGGGCACTAAACTAAGCAATAAAAGAAAAGATCACTTACACTCTACCTCACTTAGCATGATTAATTAATTAGTTATTTATTTTATATGTCCCTCATTTTTTTCAAGAAGCATTTCATTGTTCTTTGGATCCCTGGGCAAGCATATAGAAGGTTTATTATTGGATTTTATCTTTTTCCAGCTACATTTCTCTCTGGGCCTTCAACCCCTTCTTCCCATCAAATGAGGTACAATCCCTTCTTGGGTCAATACACTCGAAAACCAAAATGATGAGGAGATGAAATGGAATAAGTATGGAAAGTGATAAGTATGATTGGGAATGGTACGATGACTCTTCAAGGAACCCCCCAATAAAACCCCATTCCTGAGGGTGACCAACTTACTAGGACATAATGACACCCACCAAGGTTAAATAAGGAAAAAGGTATAATTTCCAAGCAAACATTCTATAATCAAAAAAAAAAATTGCAACATATTCAAATGCTTCAATTATTATAGTGACACTTACCATGATACCAAACTTATTACCTCATGAACCAAGACCTATTGTCCTCTGGGGCCAGACCAGTGTGATGGATGTTGATCTACTGCTGGTGATGTATGGTGATGCATCAATGAATAATAGGGTCCCTACGAGGCCATGCTATGACATCAATATGACTCTCGACACTCTATGTATGCTACCTGTGGGCCTTGATACATGATCTTCTTAGTTACCCCTAGTCTAAGGGGGTAACATGAATTACAATACTCTACATCCCCCTCATACCCCTCTTACACTTCCATCACTTAGAATTATTTCACTTTTCTCTTATGGGATCACTCACACACCCTCCATGCCCCTCTACCCCTATGACACCCTCACAACCTGCCATACTCCACTGACTAGCCAATATTCCCTCCCCCCCCTCTCACTTCTCCTCCCTCACATCCAACCTTGATTCTCTCTCCTCCATGGGGTTGGATGCCCCTTCTCCTCCCTCACATCTTAATCTGACTCATATGCTTCTCTCTCCTCCTACCTCCTTCTTCCCATGCTCTCATACTCCCATACTTAGCATAACTTCCTAAGTCACGTTCCCTTTTATTGTTAACCAATCACTTTATGACAAGTGGTGGACATGAAATCCAATGACACTAAGACAAATGGAAAAGAGTCAAATCATGACATGTGGTATCCTATGGTATCCAATGACACTGTAACACATGGGAGATGACTAGGTGCTTACTAAGCAAGGACATGGACATTGACTCGGTTTTGATTGGGTAAGTGGGACATCAAATTTTTATTAACTCGCGATTTTTTTAATGCTCGACCCCCATAGTTTCCTATTGTTTCCCATGAATTGCAATGGTAATATTTACCATATATACATGAAATTATCAACTACCATAATGCATGTGGTATTTTTAAAAGGAGAATTTTAATGGAGGGTCAATATTAATCCACGAACTTGATGGACGACGTTTGAGTAGCAAACTTCCATGGGTCACAACGCAAGAACTGGGAATTGCTTTTAGACAAAATATACCTCATTGGAAAGGTAATTGGATGAGGAATACTATATAATAGGTTTGAATGGGTGAAAATGATCATAATTATCCTAGACATTAAAATAAAAGTCAGCTATGTTTTCATTGTTTGCTGATAAATTTGCTTGGAACCTCAACTTCTTGAGCTTATAACTTTAGATCCAGAACTCCAAATTGCACTCAAGAGGAATTGTTTGGAAGATGGAATGATGAATATTTATTCTATGATGGTTTCCATGGCTGATAAATCAAATATCATTCTCAAAAAATTAAAACATAGTCAACTTTTTAAAAGGAAGCCAGTTTACATTTTGAAAATAAAATTTTATTTTAAAACTTTTATTAAAGACAAAATGGCCCCCCCTTCAAGGCATAAATTTCAATGAAATAAAATCATTAATGATATTTCAATGAAGCATTAATTAAATTGGTTATTCTAAGAATAAAAGTGTCTGGAAGTCCTTATAAATACCGAAAACCCTAACTACTTCAAGAAGCATTGGAAACAGATTTTAAAAGAGACAGAGCACCATCAAAAAAAGGTTAGAGCGCAATCATAAGATAAGAATAGAAAAATTCCAGCCATCAGAATGCAACCAAGTCTCTAATTAGGAAATGGAGATATCAATGTATGTTAAATATATATCCATTTATGGGATGTCTTCTTCTTATAATCCCAGCAACCTTACCGATCTCCATCCTTGGGACCAGAGTGTAGAGTGTCTTGACTTTGTAAGTTGATTGAGAGTGGTGAAACCACGCAATCTTAGAAGATTTATGATGTCGTCAAGTAGAATGTGTGATCCGGATTTTATGAGAAAAATTAAATGAATACGGATTATTAAAATATGTTTAACACATAATAATAGAGATACAGTAAAGTTGGTTTCCATTCAATAAGGAAATAAGTTGAAACTATAAAATGCAGTGGAAAACAAGCTTGTTGGAATGGTGGAGGCTTATCTCTGAGAAGAGATGAGACGTTTTTGCTCATTTGCAAGAAGATGATTACAATGAGGCTCTGAAGGCCTTTTTACAATAAGCATGAATGCAAAAACTATAGACATCCAAAAAACTAACCCTAGGAGATGAAGTGTCAAAATTCATGTGGGCCTCGATGGGGTAAGCTAGTACATCAACTTCTTGAGGTCGTAACTTTTGCATACGATATTCGTTTCAAGCACATGATAGCCCATTGGAAAGGTTTATCCGAGGATTGCACATGTTGTCATCAGACTTTGACTCTATCTATAGTATGATTATGGAGAGCCCTGAAAACATTGTTTAGGGCCTTAAAACGACCCTCGAAGTCAGGGACACGAAAACTAGGAAAAATTGCCAAACTGGAAAAATTCCAAAATGAACCAGTTGGAATAGGTGGGAGGACATTGAAATCCATATAGATAAATACTCCCCCATTAGGAATTAATGGTCTCCATTGTGTTGAGTTCCCCCATCAGATGAGGAAATTTCTACTAAATTTGGCCCTGGGTGAGCCACTTGCCTTGGTGCAGGAGTTGCCCTGCTTTAACAACTCGATAAAGATGGATCCTTTGATGCCAAATTTCCTTGACCTGTGTGTCCACAATATTATCATTGGATTCATGTTGCATACAATCAAGTTTGAGCTATGTTGGTGTCAATTGCTCTGTTATCTCTGAGGTGTCCAATAATGGTGGGAAATATGGCCAAAGGAGAGCCAAGTTGAATATTGGGTGCAGGCCAAGGAAAGGAGGAATGTTGAGCTCAAAAGCATTGTCACCCACAGCCTTGGTGATGGTGTATGGACCATAACATAGTGGGAGAAGATTATGATGGGGCCCTCTAAGGTGTTCTTTCTGCAAGTACAACTAAACTTTGTCTCCCACCTGAAACTTATGGGGCACCCAGTGTTGATCATGGTGTTGCTTGTACTTGGCATTGGACTTCTATAAAATATCCTACACATGTTGGTGGATGTGTTGGATCTGCTCATGGAACTAGGTGGCTTTGTCGGCTTCAGGTGGAGCAGGGGATGATTCAGCCGAGGTGGCCACCAGGGGTAGTGCAACATCCATGGGGCCCAATGGTTGGAATCCCAACCCCACCTAAAAGGGGTTGTGGCCAGTTGAGCTATGTAGGGCTCAATTGTAGCTATGTTGGACATAGGGAAAACTCTCATCCCATGTGTGGGGGTGCTTGGAATTGTACATGAACAGGATATGCACAATCATCTGATTGAAAACCTCATTTTGGCCATCTGTCTAGGGGTGGAAGGCAGTGGATTTGATGAGATTGATGTCCAGTAGTGATTGGAGGCTCGATTAGAATGTGTTGAGTCGTTGACTGTCCTGATCTGAGACAATGGATTTTGGGATTCAAAAATGTACCCAGACTCATTCAAAGAAGAGCTTGGCATTGTCCCCTATTGTGATGCTCTTCTTGCAGGAGGCCAAAATTGCCATCTTGGAAAATCAATCAACAACCACAAACACACAGTTATTTCCCTTTTAGTGGATAGAAGGCCCTACATCTAGTCCATTGAGATGGATTCCCATGGCCTGTTAGGAGTAGGCATAGGGGTGTATAGACCATTTTTCTTAGTGGTCATTTTCGCAATAGCACAGGCGGTGCAGGACCTGATATACTTGTCGACTTCATGTCAAAGTTTTGGCCAGTAGAAATGTTTATGTAGCACTACCACTATATTTTCAATGATGAAGTGTCATGCCACCCAACTGTAGTGATCTTCCCAAATCAGCTTTTCTTGCTTGCTTGATGGAACACAGAGATGGTCCAGACGGCACAACATCCCGTCCTAAATATGGAAATTAGCGACAATTGAGTTTGGTCCCAACATTTGGTAGGTGGTGGCGAAGTCAAGGTCTATCTCATAGAGGTGTAGCCATTCGAAGGTCTTGTGGATGCAATATTCTAGCACCATGGTGAGTGTCGTGACTGAATTTCGGCTGATACAATCAGTAAATCGGTTGGTACTTCTTGTTTTTTACTTGAGGTTGAGGTGGAATTGTTGAAAGTATGCAGATCACTTCTTATGGAAGTCATTCTACAATTTTACTTTTGTCTGCATGAACTGCAATGGTTTATGATCAGTGTGGATGATTGTCTCCTTCCCAAGAATGTAATGTCTCGACTGGCGGGAAACTTTCACAGTCGAGTACATTTCTTTTTCGTAAGTAGGGTACTTACGAACAACATTTGATAGTGTCTCACTATGATATGATACGGGGTGGCCGTGTTGAGTGATAACGGTGCCCACAGCATAGTATGAAGCATCTGTCTTGATCTCAAAGGGATGTTGCAGGTTCAGTAATGAAAGTACTGGGGATGAGCACAAGTGTTGCTTCAAATCATCGAAATCTTTTTATTGAGACAGGACCCACACAAATGTTTCCTTACCACCACCCTCGATCACTTGGCTGAGAGCCCATGTGATATGAGAGAATCCAAACACACACCTGCAATAGAAATTGGCAAGGCCCAAGAAGCTCTAAAGCTTAGTGAGTGTGGTTGGGGCTCGCCAGTCACAGATGACCTGGATCTTGGTTGGATCCACATGCACACCATGATGGTCAACAATGTATCCTAGGTAATGGACCATGTCCATGCCTAAGGAGCATTTTTCCAAGTTGGGATATAGCTTGTGTTGTCGCAGGGTGTGCAGAACCTATTGAATATGCTACAAGTGTTCCGCCCAAGCCTTGTTGTAGATGAGGATGTCATCCAGATACACCACTACAAAATTATTGGTGAAAGTTCATAGGATATCATCCATTATCCTCATGAAATTTGTGTGAGAATTTTTCAAACCAAAGGGCATGACCAACCATTTGAAAATACCTTCTTTTGACTTAAAGGTGGTCTTCCATACATCTATTTGTTCTATTGGGACCTAGTGGTATACAGAATTTAAATCAATCTTACTGACATATTTGGCCCCCGTGAGTTTATCAAGGAGGTTGTCGATTTGGGGAATCGGGTACCGATTCTAGACTCTGATTTTATTCAGAGCCCGATAATCAATGCAGAGTCGCTAGGTCTCGTCTTTCTTCTGCACCAGCATGATTGGGCTCCCACAAGGTGATGATATGGGATGGATGTGCCCCTTGTGCAACAGTTCTTGGATCTACCTCTTGATCTCCTCATTTTCTAACAGAGAGCAACAGTAGACTGGCCCATTGGGTAGTAGTGCATCGGGGGTCAGATCGATGGGATGCTTGACCTGGCAGCAGAGGTACCCTGATAAGTGAGGAGAATATATCTAATTATTCTTCCATGACCTTATCCACTTGCTTCTATTGTGTGGAGAGATCGTCTGTGGAGGCCCTGGATGTGGTTGTGATATTTCGCTCACTCTGAGAGAGAATCAAGAAGAATACAAATTTCCTGGTTTGAGAGATGACCTTCATGCATTGCTTGGCAGAGATCAAGGAAATAGCACTAGGTGGGACTACCTCAGGCATCCTATACAATTTCCTGTTCAAAGTAATAATAACACTATGATTCCTAGACTCATATACAGCATGACGTTTCCATAAATAAGGTTTTCCCAAAAGAACATTACAAACTTTGAGAGGAGCAACATCACAAAATACCTCATCTTTGAAGGGCTTGATGTCATATGATAGTCGACAGTATTGGTTGACATGGAGATTGCTTCCTTGGCGGATCCATCCAATGGTGTAAGGATGCAGGTGCGGTGTTGTCGGCAGGGCTAGCCACTTGACGACCTCTACTAAGATGAGGTACTTTTGTCTATTGTTATCAATGATGAAGTGAAGCAGGGTGCCTTTTACCCACATCTGTGAATGGAAAAGGCACTTTCCTTCTTTTGTCTTGTCTGGTTCACCGAGATGGATATTGGTGGTAGCAATGGTGGCACTGGGTTCCATGTCAATTATCTACCTCCTCTTTTCTGGTTGTGACTCAGATTCAAAACCCGCATCTGATTCAGAGGATTTCACTTTAGACACTAGCAACTGTTTTGAGTAGCAATCATCAATGTTATGCCAAGGGCTCTTATGGAAGTCGCACCACTTCCTAGTATCTTTATTTGTCTTTTTGGTGTCCTTCTTTGCTTGTGGCTTGGACTAGTTGTCCTGATGTTGTCCATATTTTATTTCTCCTTTATTCTGTGGGTTGGGGCTGCCCTTTCTTGGATTTTTCTACGAGGGGTTCCTAGGCCCAAACTGTCGCGTATTTTGTCTGAGCTTATGCTCGATTTTGACGACATATCGATAGGCCACACCCAAGGACGAGATGTCCATAAATTCCATTTCGGTCTAGATGTATTTATTCATAGCATCACGATACTTGAGCACCATATGTCACCTAGAATATTTGATACCCAGCTTGGTGTGCAAGGTATGGAAGATATTTGTGAACTCTCACACTGCTTGGTCTCTTTCTTGCCACAGTGTGGTCCATTTTGTATACAAGTCATCATAGCTTCCGATAGGGTAGTATTGTTCCTTAATAGCATCCTTGAAGGATTCACAGGTGACCACAACTGTAAATAATGAGGGTTCCTTTGTTTCCTTTTTCTCACAGAAATTTTCCCACTAATATTTGACATGGGGAACAGATTTGATGAGCACAAAAGTAATCTTTTATCTATTCAAAAATTTATGGACAGAAAAATACCCTTCTAGTAGATTCAACCATTTGTCTACAGAATTTGTGTCTATCTGGCCTTCAAATATAGGAATATCAAAGTTGATTTGTACCTTGAAGGGGGCAGCGCCTCCGCTCAAGGAAGATGCATCGCCTGTCGATAGTCACCAAAGGATTATGTAAAACTATCCATCATATTATTCCTCTGTTGCGTGAGTTTCTCCTCAAGCAATATTTTGAAAGCATCTCTTGTCCCATCGTCTTTCTTTTATCCTACCATGAGAGGTCTCTTGGGCATGCGAGATATTTTTTCCTTAAGAGAAACAAGCTCAAGACCCAATTGTTTGTACCCTGACCTCTTTGGGGGCATGCATTAATAACGACAAGGATCATACCACTCTGATACCACTGATTCTGATTTTATGAGTAGAACGAAATGAATACATATTATTAAAATATATTTAACACAGAATAACAGAGATACAGTAAAACTAGTTTCTATTCAATAAGGAAATAAGTTGAAACTATAAAATGTAGCGGAAAACAAGCTTCGTAACACCCTATTTCCCCCAGTTTGTAAATATAACTATATTAGTCAAGAGACTATGACAAACTCAATATGTGTGAATATTTGATTGGATGGACCTTTGTATAAAAGGTCAATGAATGTAAATTCAGTTATTTACTAATAAATGGATACGTGTTGCATGACTATTGGCAAGGAGGGGTATACTAAGAGAGACCATTAATGCTATGAAAGAGATGGTGAAGGGGACTAGGAATGGTTGTGTTAACCTTCACCAAACTAGTACCTTACTGGATATTAATTTCTCAGGACCAGAACATCCCTCTAACCCATAATTGAATTATAGTCAGGTTGGTAGGTGGGAAGACCTCCTCAAGAGTTAATGAGGGGATGGGGAAAAACACCCATCTGTAAGGATTTTAGACCTGACCACTAACTGGGAATTCGGTCCACACACAATATTGTTGAAGAATGAAAGAAAGGAAGGTGTGGCAGGGAAGAGAAAGACCTGTGAAGAGTGCAGAAATGAGAAGCTAAGCTCTCGAGTTCAAGGAAGTGTTATAGGAAGATTTGCCTCACCCTATGCAATCTTGCACAGAAGGCCTTTTTCCATTTCCCTATACAAACTCATCATCCCTGTTTGATAAATCCAGAGATAAAAATACAAATTTTTCCACATGTACGCACCTTGCCTACTATACAACATGCATATACGCAGGCTGCTCCACTACAGCCCGCGTACATCAGGATTTGTGCAAAAAAATGAAAATTAAATGTCGGGTTTCCATCTCACGACAAGAGATCTCTAAATCTTGGCCTTCCATATACTGGAAACATTCTGACTCATCCCTTCAGTTCCATTTGAAGGCTATAAATGGGCCAATTCCGAGCTATGGAAAAGAGAAGGAGGAATTCAACTTTGAGACAAAAGTTACTCTAGAGAAATTATTACTTCATATTGAGTCTACATCCCTTTGTCCTTTAAGTCTGAACATAGTGTTCATCCCCCAAGATCTTCCCTTATTGATGGAGAACCTCATCTTCTCCCTTCTATGAGCTTGCCTTTGGTGGAGGATTGAAGTGGTGGAGGCCCAGCTGGAAGGAACTTAGTTTCTCGTTTATGAACTGTGTTGAAATGGAAGTCTGTAATGTTTTCACTTCTACTGATCATTTATTAATAGAAATACTCCTTTCCCATCCAATTGATATCTTGAAAATATACGAGTTATTATCCATGGGCGTATTTTTCAAGTATATTAATGGATTATGTTATCTAATGTGCTAACCTTTTATATGATCACTATATGCTTGCTTTGCTAGTTTGTTGAGAACTTGTTGCAGGTACAAAGATTTAGATCAAAGTGTTCAACGGTGGACATCATTGAACATCTGGATGAGGTAGGCCTCTTTCTCATCTCACTTTCATATTGGTTTATATAGTATGTTGTTGGGATAGAGTTGATTTCTGTAGTCATATCCATCTGTTGTGGTTTACCCTAGCCATAGACATTTTTTCCCTCGTAACAGGAAGAACTAGGAGATAAGAATTTTGGTCGCAGGAAATGGCTGAGAAGGTTATGATACAAGCTGATAAATGAGGTTGGTCCTCCTTTATTGGTATCATGTAAGACATTTCCAATATCCTGTGAGAGGAGGAGAGTAACCTCTGTCCCTACTGTCATTGAGACAGAAGAAAGGATCATGTTGTAGAGCATCGTGGTCTAGCTCGGGGTGGCTAGTGGTAAATCCGTTAGGAGTGATTGATCCTATGGTTGGGAGGAAACAGGCACCCTTTTTCAGCAGTCCCTTCAAGTTATCTGGTTCTAATAAGTATTTTCCATGTTTTATGTATTGAAATGGAACAATGAATGAATGCTTGGATTTATACATATGTGTATTTATAAATGGCATCTATGTGCAATGGTTATGATATGTGTATGCCTTCATCTCTTTGTGAACTTACACTTCTAAATAATTGTTTATATGCCCATGTTAGCTCCTAAGGCTTCATGGGGCATAAGATTGTAAGACAGTCGAGATAAGAGATATCGTGTTGACTTGAACCTGTTCATCTAAGAGTATAACTCTTTAAGACTCCTTTTCATGCAACTAGGATTCTAGGCCCAAAGTCCTTAACCATTTCCTGATAGAGCTCAGGAAGAATAGTGAAGCTCAAGCCTTGAAAAGAGGAGATATCTTCGTTTGGAGGATGAACGGATGAGACTCGTTCGAGAGGACCCATATGACCAATACCTAGGAACCTTGGACTAAGCCTACTGAAGCTAAGTCCTCCTAGGTTCGGAGCTCTGGAAGTCGACAAATTCGGACTATGTCCAACCTTACCAGCCTTGTACTGGTCAAAGGTAACCGGGATACTCGGTATCCCGTAAGGTTGACCGGGATTAGGCAATTCCCCAGGGGTTAGGTGGACCTATCCTACCAACTAAACCGGGATCCAAAACCTTGAAGGTCGGATCCACGAAGGGCCCAGAGTCGTATATCAAGGGACCCTCTAGGTTTTTTCCCATCCATCAATTTACCAGGGTTGTGTGGCTCTAGTCCCTTTAGTTCGTAAGTCAAGCACTTCGGGAGATAATAGGAGGTTGCACCACAACACTTCTGAATGTCGAATCCCCAAGGTAACCAGAACCGTATATCTATAAATCTACGTGGTTGGATCTTGACCGTGAGATCTAGGGAATGTTAGAGGCATGCCAGTCGTGGGTGACGTGATGGAGTGACATCACCAAGGGAGACATTGACCCCACCTTGACATGCCCCATGTCACTCTGAACCCTCCTATGTGTCAGTTCCTAATACATATATGCGTAGCCAACGAGGCTGGTGAAATGACTGGGACTCCAGGAGTCTGAGACTTCGGGACTCCGGAGGATCTGGGATGTAGTATAGTAGAGAGATCGAACGGTCTGAAGGATGGAGCCACATGGTGATATTACGAGACTTCGGAAGTTTGGAACTTTGGGTGGTCTCGTTTGTAGATAGTTTGTGAAGCGTCGAAGTGTTGAGATGTCGAGTTCCTCCACAACTGACATAGGAGAAAGAGAGTAAGTCCAGTCATGGGAGGGAATGTAGATGGTATTCCACCATGGAGGAAGGAACTTGGAAATATCATGTGTGAGGTGGATCCACATGGACGCCACGTGGCCCTCAACCAGTGAATGCCCGAAGAACTTCAGAGAAACATATCCATCGGTTCAGGGCTCAGTTTTGAGCATGAAGACCATGGATGGAAAAATATAGACGAGCAGAGTGTAGTAGAAACCCTGAATGGGGGATTTGATCACCTAAGGAGAACGAAATTTTTAGGCCCCATACCTAAGAAAGCCACTCAAGGGTCGAGTGTGTTACAAGCTTGATGGAATGGTGGCAGCTTGTCTCTAAGAAGAGATATGACTGATGTTCTCATTCACAAGAAGATGATTACTATGAGGATCTGAAGGCATTTTTACAATAAGAATGAATGAAAAAAACCTAGACATCCAAAAACTTAATCCTAGGAGATGAAGCACCAAAATTCATGTGGGCCCCATTGGGGTAAGCTAGTACATCAACTTCTCGGGGTCATAAATTTTGCATACTATATTCATTTTAGGCATACGATAGCCTGTTGGAAATTTCTTTCTAAGGAATACACATGTTTCCATCAGACTATAAATCTATCTACATTCTAACTACAGGGACCCCTGAAAATGTTGTTTATGGCCTTAAAATGGCCCTGGAAGTAGAAGACCCAAAAACTAGGAAAAATTTGTCAAACTGGAAAACTGCCAAAATGAAGCAATTGGAATAGGTGGGAGGCCACCAAAATCCATCTGGATCAATGTGATGTCTCTCATAACCCTTCCAAGGATCTTTTCCCAACTGTACCCTCTACCTATTTCTTATCCTCGAAGACAAACCTTCTCCAATCATCGGGAACAAATTAGTTACCTCCTTCCATATCACCAATCTCCCTTCTTAGACTTATATGGATTCCTAATCCAATCTTCCAAGGAATATGGAGTAATGTGTTTTCGAAAAACCACCCTGGTCCAAAGGCTATAGGTTTTCAGAATTTTCCATCTGTATTTTGCAGCCAGAGCTTTGGAAACAAAGAAAAATGTGTTTTCAAGCCCCACCCTCCCAGAGCCTTAGGAACAACAATCTTTTCCCATATGACCCAAGGAGTCACATATGAATATTTCTTGTCACTCCATAGAAATCTGAAACATATTTTCCTTGCAGCTTCCATGATACCTTTCAGAATCCAGGAAAGTGACATCTAGTAAACTGGAATAGCTTCCAAAATAGATCTGACTAAAAAAATGTCTACCTGCTCAAGAAATCCATCGGTGTCTCTAGATTTGTAGTCTTTTCTCCAACTTCTTCACTATCCAAAGCCAATCATCCTTCCTATATTCATTTGGCTTTAAATTGAAGCCTTGGTATTTCAAACCATCGTCAATCCTCTTCACCTCAAAGGGAAAGTTATGCATGAATCATAGTCCCTCTTCTTCAGTGAGAAGTTTTGTAGTTAATGCTGACTTATCTTCATTAATTTGCATACATGTTGCTTTGGAGAAAGGACTATGAATTGTTTTCAGTGTCTCGACATCCCTTCTTAGGACCATACTAAAAATAAGCACATTGTAAAAAAAAATAATGTGTGATCTAGAGCGTTTGTGAAATTTTTATTCTGGATAAAGTGCCTTGTCTTCTAGCCTCCTCAATTTCTCTACCAAGTCCTTTAGCAATTAACAGAAAAAACAGAGGAGAAAGTGGATACCCTTTCCTTAATCATCTTTTAGAATGAAAATATTGTGAGTTTGAACCATTTATAAGTACTGTGAAGGATACAGTAGAGATACAACTCATGACCCACCTAATAAAAGAAACTTCAAAGCCAACGTGAGTTAACAATAACCAAATATAGAGCCAACTTACTCTGTCATAGGCTTTTGAAAGGTCGATTTTTAGCACAGCTTCCTTCAACTTCCTAGATTTAATGCTATGCAATCCTTCTTGAGCTACACCAATTGCTTCATGAATTTTCCTACCTTCCAGAAATCCAAACTGTTCACTCGAAATATGATAAAAAAGGATTCCCTTCACCCTCCTGGCCATGATTTTAGATACAATTTTGTAGGTGCATTTGCAGAGTCAAATTGGTCAAAACTGATCCAAAGAACCAAGGTTATCATTTTTGGGGATCAGGGATATGAAGGTGGTATTAAATATTTCAAGGATTCTCCCCGAGGATCTAGTGTCATCTACCATATTGAGGATATCATGTCCCAAAATTTCATACGACCCAAGGAAAAATTCAATAGTCCACTCGTCTGGACCTGGAATTTTATCTTTTTGAAAGATGTGAAGCGCTTATTTTAATTCCTCCTTGGACACTTCTTCCATCAATGATAGGTTTTCTACTTCCTCTACAAATCTTGGAAAGAGTTGGGCCATCCTAACCACCTCTGCAATGGAAGTGTGATTCTCAGCTCTAAAAATATCATGGGAGTGGTTTTTTCCTAGTCTGGCCATTCCCTCAAAATAATTCTCCATATTTCCTTGTTGATCCACCAGGATCCATATGGTGTTATCACATCTCCTACATTTTTCAAAGGCTTGAAAACTTAGTATACTCATCCCCACTCTCCATCCATATAGCTATACTTTTTAGTCTCCAAGTTTCTTCCTTTTCCTTAAAAAGTTTGTTCCTCCTTTCTTCCAACCGATGAAGTGAATCCTTGGAATAATTAGTTAAGTATCCCCCACCCCTTCCTCCTCATAGATTCTTTGCAAGGTAATCTCAATGTCTTTCGTCTCTTGATCTTCACTTTTCCTTTTCTAAAAATCCCAAACCTTGACTTTTTCCTTTATCCTTTTTAAATTGTCAGCAAAATGGAATGCAACAGAACGAGGGATATCTTGATTGAAAGGAACCCAATTATCCTTAATAAGAGTGATAAATGACTCATATTATATCTAGGTCCTGTTGAATTTGAATGGGATTGTCGGATTTGGAGGACCTTCTCTTATTTCCAGGAAAATTGGAAAATCGTTAGAAATTCCCCCACTACCAATCCATTGTTTATGAATCATTTGTCACTCCATCAATGAGTCAGCTACCAAGAAATGGTCAAGTATTTTAGGTACTCGGTCCTCCCCCACCCTTTTGTTCCTCCAAGTGGGATTGAGTCAAGCAGTTTCTACATCAATGAGTTTACATTCAAAATCGGCTCTCGCATGAGGACCCCAAACTTCTAATTGGCCCAGAGAAAAATTTAAGTCTCCTCCTATAATGATCGAGTTTCCCTTCATAAAAGTCTTATTTAGAAGGTTATTCTAGAAAGTAACTCTATCCTGGTATGGACCATAGATATTGAAAATTTGAAACACTTCTCCTAATATCTGCACTGAGAGGGTTAAACCTAGGCTCGACTCCATACCCTAGAAATTGGTTGACTACACATTATGAGAGTTCCACCCCATAGCCATTCCTCCCAATCTACATTTAAAATCCAACGTTACAAACTGCTAGCCTGGGAGCAAGCTCCCCAGGTGAGATATTACTTCCTCCCCTTCCCCCAAAGTCTCCTACAATAACAATACATCAGGGTGTTCAGAGCTGACCACCCTTTTTAAAGTTGGTCTTTTAGGGGACCAGCAAGACCCCTACAATTAAAAGACATACACTTCATTATGAACCCTTCCTATGGGCCCACACTTCTCTAAGCCCTCATTCAATCAACTATTGTTTACCTGCCAAAAGGTCACTCTTGGCCTTTGATTGAGCTTTTGAAATCAAGGATTTCTTGTCCCTCCCTCCTCTATCATGCGACCTAATAAACTCCTTACCTAGACCTCCCGAAGATACAAGTTTCTTTTGGGACTGAAGGAAGTATTTGGAGGATGAGTTTTCTGAAGACGAGGAGGAGGAATCTTCCTCAATATGACAAAACATCCTAGAGCTCGAACTTTCCACCAGTAGTTCACCAGGAGAAGGAATATCCACCACTCTTAATAAATTATGAGAGGGATTTATAGAGATGGAAAAAAAAAAATAGCTTCTAACCACCCATTTCCTGCTAAATTAAAATTATTTATTAAAATAGTAAAGGGAGGAGTAGGAGTCCAAGGATTACCCGGAATCAGGCCCATCGAGCAATCTGGGGTGGAATTTACTCATATTAATATTTTGTCTGAGTCTGTTATGTTGGTGTCTTGAGTTATCTCCACTGCAGGACTCCTCTGTCAGGATTCAAAGTTCACATGAGATTTTTCTAGTCTTGGCCCCGAGCTAATTTGTCCCTCCTCACAAACAGCCCCTAATTTCCCTTTTCCCTCCTCTCAACCAGTATCTCTTTCCATATCTACCTTATTAACCATGCCTCTGGTTCTCAGTGGTAGCTTGCAGTCTATTACCAATTTCCTGTATTGATGGAATCTTCGACACCGAAAGGGAACATTCTCATAGTCCAAATTTTGGGTATGGGAGTAATTACCCCATTTCAGATCGACTTCTTCACCCAAACCTTCTCTAACATTCAAGATGACTAGAATCATAGACACTTTCCTTTGTTTTGTTTCCTCAAAAGTCATGTCTTCTTACAGGAACTCCCCTAAGAAATTACCAATAGATTTGAAGTTCTCCATAGACCAGAATTGCAATGGCAAAGCCGACAATTTGACCCAAACCAAAATTTTGTCCATTATTTTTCTACTTGCATCAAAAAGAGGATTCCAAGGATTCAAAATAAGAGGGGAGTAATTAACACTCTAGTGCTTACCCAACACCCACTTAGCATGTTCCGACTGCATAAAATTTGAAGGCATATCAGTTCCTTTTCAATTCTATAATCTCTGGAACATACCCGAGGTGTTCCTTCCAAGAAAAATGTGCCCAATCAACCATTGTTTTAAGGAAAATATATATACCACGTGATCTACCAATGAGGGTTTTATTTTCCATCTAAATTATTTGGTTAAAGCCCACATCTTATCCAAGAACAAGATTCCCTAAATTACCTTTGGATTTTAAGCTTCTACGTTTCTAGCTTTGCTAACCACCTGGCTTGCACCCTTGGCCACTCACCATTGTACCTTCATCATATCCAAGAGATATTGAAGCCTTAACAGGAGGCCCAATATTATTTTGTTGCCTACTGCATCCTCGTTGTTCCTTTGCATCAATGAAGGCAAAGATGAATCCTGAAGACGAAAAAGGTGGATAATTCACAAGCTGACTGGACGGGGGCCAGGAAGAAAATCCAACTAGTGTCTCTACTTATGTCTCCAACTCTGGGATACTAAATTCCCCTCCAGGCCTGTTGGTTTTCCCAAAACCCTCCCGAGGAAGTGAGGGCATGGAGAGGAGATAACCATCTTCCATCGGAGTACTCCAGTCATCTGTAAAATCCACTTGAGTTTGTTGTGGAGAGATAAACCCTAATTGTGGATGGATCGGCCCTGATGACCATAATCCTGAGAATTCCCCTGATTCCACCATAATGTCACCCTTGATTATCACAGGCAGTAAGGAAGAAAGAGATGAGGAATTACCTGGAAAAACATATTCCCCACCCTCGATAACCGGGGATTGTTGATTCAGAATCCTTGTCTCTCCCATCCCAACAGACTGCCCCTCATAACCTCCATCTGTCACCGCCCAGATATCGATTCCTTCCAGGTGGTCAGTGGAATAATCCATGTGCTCATATGTCTCCATGATGGCACCACAACTAATTGACCCTTTCAGCTAAAAAATCAACTGCTAGTTCCACTCCTGCACAAACTGTGACCGCCTACCTGTGAGAAGCCTAGTCGTAGCCCAAACCCTAGGCACAGATTGAACCCTAGCCACAGACCCATCTCCGCACCCTAGTCACAAACCCCCCAGCATGTATCTTCTATCTTTTATTTTTGCATTTGTTTTATTTTATTACTATGCGATCCTATTTTTATAACACATATTTGTACAAGATACAAGGAGAAACCTTGCCAACTTTCCAATAGATGGATGTGAACCATAACTAGTGAATCCTCAATAGAGGCATGGAGTCTCTCTTTACAAAATATATGGGATGATTATGATTTGGGGGCACGCAATGATGTGGGATAACCTTAATCCCCAGCAGCTAATCCTTCCAAATGTGAAACTAAGTTATGGTAACCTAAAAAAAACCATGGTTGAATGAATCAATAAGATAATTAATCACTTTGAGAGGGCTCTTAATCAATTGTTATTTTACTAAAAGAGGAGTTATTTGTTTAAGAAAAAATTGGGTGATGACACTTCATGAGAAGGGTGGTGAAAAGTAATGAATGAATGAATATAATAAAAAGGAAAAATTCCTAATTTTGCATGAAGGGAGTGAGGTGGATAGCCTCATCGGATCTATAAATAGAAGAAAGAATCTATGTTTTTAGGGTGTGAGCTAAAGAGTAAGTAAATGTTTCCAAAATTATGTGAGAAAACAAACGACTAAACTGAAATGGTAAATGGATGTTGGAAGGAAATTGATGACATTAATTTGGACGTTTTCCAGTGGATGGTAAAATCCATAATGATTATATTATGCATGTAAATTTGGTTATGAACCACAACTCGAAGGTTCTACGGAAATAATTTTTCCCTGAATATCCCTAAGAGGAAACCAGTTGGGGCCATGAGAGTTGACCAAGGCAAGGAGTTGATGGTTGGAGCAATGTTGGGATTGTTGGAATTATATTTCTATTAGGTATAATATATTTTCTTAAGAAATATTTTGTGTTTTGGTAGATTTGGTTAATTTTGTCCTATTAATTGCAATATTCCAGATATAAAATAGTATGAAGAATGGATATATTTAGCAAGAAATAGCAGAACAAGAATGATATAACCATATCAATATCAGAATAATACCAAAATAACACCAGAAGAGCACCTTTATTAATGATAGCAATGTTCACTTGCCTCTTCGAGGGGGAAACCTCCAGCAGATCAGAACTCTATTACAATAATATCCAAGACAAGAATTTCCATGCCCTCTACTCCTATTTATACTAAATCTATCTACCAAAAGAACAATCTAGAGGAAGATCTTCTAGAAGTGGAAGCTTTTATTAGGTCTTATTACATTTGACTTATTCTTCTTTATTACTAGGCCTTATTAATATTGGCCTTTATTACATGGAAAATATATCATTCTACCTATGTGAGGGGTTAGTGAGGTTAGGTACCTAACATTCCCTCCCCCTTAAAAAACAACCTTGTCCACAAGGCTTGAGAATCTGAGGAAATTGTTGTAGAATGGTAGTTGACTTCTAGGTGGCATCTGTTGGAGTTGTATCTTTCCACTATACTAACACGTCCTTGATGGTGCATTGATCGAGATGATGCTCACGCTAGTCCAAGATTGCTTGTGGCTACAACCAGATGGAGCCTTCTTCATCCGACTCGGGGAGGCTGGTTTGTGTTTGGCACTTAGTTCCAATCACATTCTTTAAGCAGGATACATGAAAAACAGGGTGGATCTTATAATGAATGGGAAAAGATAATTGATAGGCCACCTATCCCATGCGCTTGAGAACTGTATAAAGACCATAAAATTTGGGTGTCATTTTCTGACAATGCTTGGCCTTGAGTGAAGTCTGCTTATAAAGTTTCAGTTGAAGAGACACCTGGTCTCCTTTAGAAAATTCACGTTCAGAGTGACCTTGATCTGCTTGTTGCTTCATGTGATTATGCGTCATGACCAAATTCTCTTTGAGGGTACGAAGAATAGACTCACGAACTGTAAGAGTTTGGTCAACCTCTTGGACCTTTGAGACGTYGAGCATGTATGAGACACTTGAAGGGGGATTTTGTCCATATACTGCTTCAAAAGGAGTCATGTGATTAGTTGTATGGTAAGAAGTGTTGTACCACCATTCAGCTAGTGGTAACCATTGATCCCATGGAGTTTTTCTTTCAGATGCAAAACACCTCAAATATGTTTACAAACACTTGTTGACAACTTCATTTTTACCATTAGTCTGGGGATGATAGGTAGTGCTGAGATGCAATTGGGTGCCCTGTAGCATGAACAGATCTTGCCAAAAATTGTTGGTGAATGTGGGATATTGATCAGAAACAATAGAATGAGGGATGTCGTGAAGATTGAAGACATGATCCATGAAAAGTTGAGCCATAGTGGAGGCGGTAAATGGGTGTTGAAGAGCACAGAAATGAGCATACTTGGAAAGACGATCAACAACCACCATGATGATAGACTTATTGCTCGATTTTGGTAATCCCACAATGAAATCCATAGAGATATCCTTCCAAATATTAGGTGGAATAAGCAACAGTTGTAGTGTGCCGGGAGCTTTGACTATTTCTCCCTTGTTGTGTTGAAAAACATCACATTCTTCCACAAAAGTGAAAACATCAGCTTCATATCATCCCAAAAAAAAGAACATTTGACCCGGTCATAGGTTTTGGTAAACCTTGAGTGTCCCGTTGTGGGTGTCGTATGAAGCTCAGAAAGCACTGTGGATTTAAGTTGTCATTGTTTACTTAAATATAGATGGACTTTGTAGAAAATCTCATCATTGTTCCAAGAGTACTCTAGGGAAACTAGAGAATTGGCTTGCAATTGTTGGATCAGATGCGAAATTTTGGGATCTTGTAGCCATTCCTGGTGAACAGCTTGGAGACAATCTTGTACAATGAAGGAGAAGGAAAAAAGGGACCCTTCATCTTAATATTTTTTGGAAAGAGCATTAGCAACCACATTGTCTTTGTATTTCTTGTAAAATATCTCGTAATCATATCCAAATACATTATTCACCCATTTTTGTTACTCCGAGGAGGAAGGACGTCGCTCTAGAAATTACTTGTGGCTCTGATGATCTGTCTTAATTTGGAAACGTTTCTCTAATAGATAAGGGCGCCAGAGGTCCACTACATGAAGAATATCCAACATTTCTTTTTCATAGATCGATTTGCCTAAATGTTGTTATGACAGTTGTTTGTCGGTAAAAGCCTGTAACACCCTGTTTCCCCTAGCTTGTAAATATAACTGGACTGGCAAAGAACTATGGCAAACTCATAAATGTGAATATGTGATGTAAATGGACCTTGAGGAAGAGGTCAATGAATGTGAATAACATTTTGA
>SNQJ01S0006844.1:28883-42946 GCA_010110895.2 Picea sitchensis | reverse complement strand
GGGGGCTAGCTGTCAGCATAGCGGGGAATCGGGATTCGAGAGATCGACAGTCCCGAGAACAAATTCATTTCGGTATTTGAAACCCCAAAGTCCCGATAGAAATCAAGGACCATTGGTTTCATGGGCGATCACAGTCGTTGATCATGCTAAAGGCAAAAAAGAGGGGTTATTAACTGACTTCATATCGAGAATCGGAGGATCGCAAGTCCTGAGGACAAATGCATCTCGGCATTGAAAAGTCCAAAACCCCGATAAGAAGTGTGGTTGCAGTCATAGAGGGGAAGGTCACGTGGACCAAAGGTCTAGCCCGAAGGGCTAGACGAAGTCATAACACATCGGCTTTTGGAAGCCCAAAACCCCGAAAGGAGATAAGGCTGCGGTCTTGTGAAATAGTGGTCATATGGGCCAGGAATTTAGCCAGGATGGCTAGTGCGTAAAGGGGTGCATCAGCAAATCGGATATCAGCAGTTCGAGAGGACAAGAACTCTTGTCATTAGGAATCACGAAACCCCAAGACCCGAAATTATCATCGGGGAAATGTCACAGGCGCGTGAAGAAGAGTTTGTGACAGGGAATTAAGGACCTATGGATCGGGTTTGGCATTTCACTTCTGCGAGCTTCAGGGATTCTCATTGTTGAGAAATCCATGAAAAAGTTTGATTTTAGGTAGTGTGTATGTTACAAGGCCAAAGGCCAAGACAGGAGTAGTGCACATAGTCGCTTTCAAGGCTTGAAAGCCCTGATCCATTGCGAGAGTCCAACTGAAAGAATTATTTTTAAAGAGAGCAGTGAGAGGTGTCACAATCTTTCCATAATTCTTAACAAACTTGTGATAATAGCCTATTAAGCCTAGAAAACCACGCAAGCTTTTGAGAGTCTTATGGCGAGGACAATCCTGCATAGCTTTGATCTTCTTAGGATCCACCCTGACACCTACCTTGCCAACAATATGAACCAAGTACTCAAATTTCAAGGCTCCAAAAGCACATTTAGGTTGTTTGAGAAAAAGTTGGTGTTGAGAGAGTAGATGAAAAACTCGATCCACATGAGCAAGATGGTATGTCTAGGTTTTACTATAGATGAGAATATCATCAAAGAAAACTAAGACAAAATGACAGAGAAAAGGACGAAAGATGTGATTCATTAGGCTTTGGAAAGTGGAGGGGGCATTACACAAGACAAAGGGCATGAACAAGAACTCATAGTGGCCCTCATGAGTTAGAAATGTAGTCTTAGGGATGTCATCCTCTTTCATACATATCTGGTGGTAGCCAGAACGAATATCAAGTTTAGTAAAAAATTGGGCACCACTTAATTCATTCAAGAGATCATCAATGACATGAATGGGAATTTTTTCTTTGATGGTGAGTTTTTTTAGGGCGCGAAAGTCAGAAAACATGTGCCAAGATATTTCTTTCTTAAGTACCATGAACACAAGAGAAGAATAAGGGATAGTACTAGGATGGATAACACCTGTGGCAAGCAATTCTTGAACAATTTTCTCAATTTCATTTTTTTGGGCAAAGGGATGATGATAGGGATGGACATTGGGAGGAAGGTTGTCGGGGACAAGGGGAATGGAATGATCATGAACACCACAGGAAGGAGGAAGACTCTAGGGAGTGGAAAAAATAGCTTGATTTTTGGAGAGGCTGGATTGAAGGTCAGGAGGCACAGAGGGTATCTCAATGGCGTGAATGAAATGGAGTTGTGCAATAATGTTGGAATGACCTTTTTTGAGGATATTTTCCATGCGATGTGAATTGATGATCTCAGGGGAACCTGTTGTGATGCCTTGGAACTTATATTGTTGGCCCTATTGGTTGAACTGCATGGTTAATTCCTTAAAATATATGAGAATGGGGCCTAGAGTCCTTATCCATTCAACACCTAATACAATATCACAACCACCCATGTCGATAGCAAATATATGAGATTTCATATGGTACTGACCAATTTGGAGATGCACATTTTCACAACATCCCCCACATTTTATGGACCCACCATTGGAAATCATGATTTGAAAGTTTTTGACTGCTAGGATATAACAATTAGTTTCTTGGGCAATGCAACGATGAATAAAATTATGGGTGTTTCCATTTTCAACTAGGATGATGACCTTTTGATGCTTAATGTAACCAATTAGCTTGATGGTTTGGAGAGAAGAGAAGCTAGTGAGAGCATTCAGGGAAATGATTGGTTCAACTTCTGGAGGATCGAAAGGTTGATTCATGTCAATGGGTTCAGGTGACTCGGCCACTGCGGGAGCCTTGACATCTTCTTCAGAAACATCCTCAGAAATGGCCATAAAAATATTTTTCTCCTTACACTTGTGGCCAGGAAAATATTTGTCATCACAATTATAACAAAGGCCCTTGAGTTGGCGTTCATCCATTTATGCCCGAGTCAATTTATGGATCTTTAGTGGAGCGGAAGGAGGAGGGGAAATGACTGGTTTAGGGCGATGAATGAAGGAAGGATTTTTGTTTTGAGAAGAGACAACTTGTTGGGCTTCCTTATCTCTTTTGGTATATTCCACCCAAATTTGAGTTAGAGCCATGAGGACGTGGGCACGGATCTCATCCTTGAGGCCACTGATAAAGAATTCTCGGTAACCAAAAAAAAAAAAAAAAAAACATCATACATGCCCTCTATGCAGAAAGCCAAATGCTCAAAAGAAACTATAAAGTCTTCCATTGTGTTGGATTGTTTTAACTTTGTCAAATGGCCAAAATGGTTGGTGTCAGGGTCAAAGCATTCATAAATATCTACAACAAATTGTGTCCAAGCCACATACCCTTGGCGAGCATTTTTTCTCCATTGTCAACGTTCTTGATCTAGATGGAGAGCACCATACTGAAGTTTGACCAACTCATTTGTAATGTCGTACAAAGAGAAATAATGTTCCATTTAAGTTACACATCCGATGGGATCCAAGCTATCAAATTTGTTCACATCCACACGTGAAAAGTGTAGGTCATGTTGAAAGCGATGGGTTTGAAAAGTCTAGGAATTGGAGGAAGTTTCACCTTTGGGGTGCAAAGGTGGGTCATAGGAGGTAAGGTATGCACGGATATTCATCTTGGCACAGATCGTGTCAATGAAGGATGCAAGTTGGGTAGCAAGGTCCTGTTTGATGGTTTCCATTTTTGCGTCTATGGAGGAATGCATGTTTTTATTCATGGTGGCAATATTGGCACTGAGTTGTCGCACTTCCTGCTGGGTCTCTATGAAAGTAGAGGATAAGGAATTGAAGTGGGCTTCCAAGTCTTGGATACGGGTGTGGGCCATGATGAAGAGGGAAAATGGAAAGGGACAGGTGGGACCACATAGAAAAGGGGTTATGAGTGAAGGGTATCATGACGATTGGGGCGACGAGGGGAATCTAATGGGGTAAATCCCAAATAAAGGTGTCGGAAGGGGTTCGGGTTCACAAGAAAAAAATTGGTAAAAACTGATAGGTATGACTGTGATTAGGGCGAAGGGATGAATCCAATGGGATAGGGATCAAATAATGGTACCGACAGGATCCATAAAAAAAAATTTACTCCTACGGAGTTATACTCTGATCTGAAGAATACTGCAGTGTTGAAATGCCAAAATTCTTAACAAGAAGAAATGTGTAGTAATTTCGCAACTACAATGCAGGAGACACGGTTGTGTGGCAATAGATATTGTTTGTTATGTTTATGTTTATGTCCCAAGGGTTAGGTATGCAGGGTTTCTATAGACAAGGGTTTGCCCTGTGCTATAGATCTTCGATACATGTGTGGGATCCAACAGTATTACTTGGCCTGATATCTCAGGGCACCAATTGACACTACATCGTGCCCTTAGCCCTACTACCCAGATACTAAAGAGTATCTTCCCTAGTGATGTTCATGATTGCACTATAGCAGTCAGGCGACCAATCGAGTTATCTACAGAGGGCTTCAAGATATCTAGGTAAATCTGTATACAGGTATTGTCTAATGTGCTACCACTCGAAGGGGTACCAACAAGGGTTACAAGGGTGGCCAACAATGTGCGCTTAAGTACCACTTGTAGTTCATTCATGTATCATTCCTCGGTCGCAGATTTATGCACTAAACAACATATCTCTATAGCTTTAAGACGTCGAAATACGTCTCTACCTTGAAAAAAAATTAACCCACAATTTTGTGTCGAGGAAAGTGCTCTGATACCACTTGCAATATTCCAGATATAATATAGTATGCAGAACATAAATATTTAGCAGCAGTGGCAGAACAATTATATAACCATATCAATATCAAAATAATACCATAATAACACTAGAAGAGCACCTTTATTAATGATAGCAATGTTCACTTGCCTCTTCGAGGGGGCAACCTCCAACAGAGCATAGCTCTATTACAATAATCTCCAAGACAAGACTTATCATGCCCTCAACTCCTATTTATACTAAATCTATCTACCAAAAGAATAATATAGAGAAAGATCTTCTAGAAGCGGAAGCTTCTATTAGGTCTTCTTACATTTGACTTATTCTTTCTTATTACTAGGCCTTATTAATATTGGCCTTTATTACATGGAAAATATATTAGTCTACCTACGTGAGGGGTTAGGGAGGTTAGGTCCCTAATATTAATGAATATGGATTTGTATTTGAAACTAATGTTACTGACCCGGGAATGAGAATTTTGTTGTGTATAATCTAAATTATTTCTATAGTCGAGGGGCAATAGCTCGAATGGTTGAGAGACAGGTCTCACACTCTCCCCACCTAATTTTAAATCCCCAATGAGACATTTGGCTGGTTGTGATAAGGCTAGAAGGGTAGACACCCCCCAAGGATGGGACCCTCCTTGCATGTGTGTCTCCAAACATCTCGGCCCTTGATAAGTCATAAGTTATTGGTATATCTAGATTGCGGGTTGTTGGATATACTCTCTGATTATGGTGGCAACTAGTTGGTTTGATCATAGGCCTAGCCCATATCACTCTAACAAGTTACTGATCTCTCATGAAAAAAAAAAGCCAAATTCCTCCTATAAAAGAAAAGTATGAACCTCACACCACCATTGGATAATTTGTTGGTATTTACCAAAGATTTGCAGAAGCATGGTTGTTGTAGCATGTCCAACAAACATAAAGAACCCTTGGGAATAAGTATCATTTCATAAGTGAGGTAATTTTGGTAGTTTTATGTTGAATTTAATTACTTCAATGTTATTACATCATTAAGAGAAAGTCGTCTGATAGTTAATTGAATTTCACATAAAGATTTAGAGGATGTTTGCCAAGTGTTTAGAAAAATCCCCAAATGGAAAATGTGGCTTTCATTTGGGGAAAATTTGGGAAATAAGTTCCGAAATAATAATTGTTGATATAATTGTGAATTTATGAGTATTTATGTTGGAAAATGTTTTTCCTCGAGTATTGTAAATCTGGTTGTGATATGTCCAAGTATAATTGTGAATTGGAGTTTGAGTGTCAATTGTTTGTATAAAGTTCTAAATGAATGCTACTATGTTTACATGGCCTGTAAGTTTTTAGGTTAAGTTATGTGTGAATAAATTGGTTGAGGAAGTCATTGGCTTAACTGCGATGGGAAATAAAACAAAGTTGGATTGTTTTCTCCATGTATGGTTGAAACTTGGAGTTGCTTGCCATATGTTTGACAAAATCCCTGAATGAGCTCTATATGATTATGGGTAAGAGTGTTTTATTTATATATTTTATTTGTTGTCAATCTAGTTATGTAGTTTTAGCGGTCTAGATGCATTCTAATGCAATTAGATTTGGCAACCTGTGTGTGTTGATATGATTTTAATAAAATGGATTTAAAAGTGTTTTTATTCAGTTTCAAACCGACTTCAAGAAAAATCCATACCATTTGAACTTGTAACTCCCATTTTGAATCTACTTATGAGGTTTTTAAAGCTCAATTTCATGACCTGTGCAATTTTGGAAAAGTGTTGGTTACCCTGTGGTGGTTTCTACCTATAACCTCAAAATGGTTTTCTAAGTTTTATTTGAAAAATCTCCAAGAATGTGATTCCCAAATCCTATGTTACTTCAATTGCTTGTATAATTGAATACAAAGTGTTAGACAAAACTCCTCAACTGAAAATTTATACTCATTAAATAATTATATATAAATTACACTAAAAAATTAGTTGGATATGTTTGATAGTGAAGCTGATAATACGTAATGTTAATTTCAGACCTAAATATGAATTCAATCTAATTCCCTCTAAACTAATTAAATATGTTTAAGTTATTAAATGCTAAAGTAGTTATAAACCTTGTAAGAGATTGCTTGTTATATGATTGATAAAATACCTCAATCAATTGCTTAATTATTTAAAGGTTTCTTAAATGAAGTAATGAACCAATGAAAACATTAAATATAAATATAAGTATGGGAATTATTCTAATTAATTTATGGTTGTAGGTTGCTTTAATGAACTCATTAATGGTTAATGAGTTAATAAAACCCTCATACTCAATGTAAATGAGTATGTATATTGAGTTAACTAAGTGTCCTGAATATGAAGCTCTTGGAGTAACGCATGGTATTTTATTAGTTTTTAATATCTTGCAGTAATGCAAGTCAGATGTATTGAATGAGGATTAAGTAAATATACCAAGTTGAGTCTTGTACTAAAAGAACAAGAAATGTTTCGACATAGTGCCAAGTTGTGGCGGAAAGTGACCACCCATTTAAAAAAAAAAATTGTTTTGGAAAACCAGCCCATGTCATGACTGGCATTTCATGATACTTTTCTTTTTTACCTGCCTTCACATTGTCAATGCTTAGTTACTATGTGCTTAGTTACTATTGTAATTCTTTTTCATAGTTATTGAAAGCTTTTATTTGAGTAATCCAAAGTCCATGATCTAGACGTTTAGACCTTTTTGTAACCAGGGTTGTTTTGATTTTGATATCATAAAAGAGTTTATATCAGAGTTTGTAGGCAAATACATTAATTAACAAGTCTAAGATGGTAGTTTAATTGGTTGTTGTTAATGTTTTTTGGGATTTGACTACATGTAAATAGATGCTTGATTCAAAAAATTTTAAATGAAATATTAATTTAACCTCATGAATATATTCACCCTTTTTAATTAAAAAAAGGAATTAACAACACATCATCCAAAACCAGTGCAATATTATCTAGTATAGCAGAAAATAATATAATTATATAATGCAATATGGAAAAGAACGTTGTATAGACTTGAGGACTACAGGTGTCGAAGGTAGTGACCTTGTATTGGATGGTTTGATAACCTCATTGGTCCCACCCTATAGGGAGGTTTCTGGGCAGATTCCCCTCCTGACCTATCTGGCTAAGGAAGTTTATAAAGTTTATGAGTATAGTGGAACTCTAGGGGCTTCTACCAGTTCTGGGGAGCCTACTGGGAAGGATTTAGCGTGGTCGCGAGGCCTCGGTTTGGAGGTCTCTCCAATAAAAACGAGTGCTCGTAAGAAGTTGGGCACTAACCTTTCGTTTTCGGCACAACAATCTCACTTAGATCGGGGGGCGCTTGGAGGCATGAAAGCCCTTGCACGAGCAAAATCATGATCCTCCTCTCCCTGAATATTAGAGGGGTTGGAGGACCCCTAAAAGTGGCCTCCATGAGAAGATTACTCTCCAAAACATCTCTCGACATTCTCTTTCTACAAGACTTTGGTTTCCGAGGAAAAGGCTATATTGTTTGTGAACATTTTTAGACCATATTGGATGGTTTGTGTTGTTAATGCTTTAGGGAAGTCGGGTGGACTTTTGGTGGCATGGGACTCTAAGGTAATTAACTTAACTCCTTTTTTAAGTTGTGGCAGTATCTTTTTGATAGGTTTCTGTATTTCCGACAATAGAAGGAAAAATTTCTTAAATGTATATGGTTCGTGCACTGAGCAAAAGTCGTTTTGGGAAAAGGTCGAAGGTAAGAGATTGTTGGCAAAGGGTGATTTGATTATCGCAGGGGATTTGAATTTTACAACTAGTGTTGCAGAAGTCTGGGGGGCGTCTGCCTTATTAGATCCGTTGGCGGCCTTCTTCAAAGAATTTTTTCTTAGAAATCAATTGATAGACATATTGCCAGCTGAGGTGGCTTCGACCTGGAGAAATGGTAGATGTGGAGCAGAAGAAATTTTAAAAAGGCTTGACAGGGTTATTGTATCAGAGGATCTTCTTTTGTCATCGGATCGTTTCAGGACATGGGTGGAATATCCTTATATTTTCGACCATGCCCATATTTTGCTTCAATTGGGCTCTGGATTCCCGATTGTAGCACATCCTTTCAAATTTAATCCGGACTAGTTGCGGGATGATAGGTTTGTTTCTATGATTAAAGAGGTGTGGGAATCACTACAGGCCCAAAGGGAGGAGGGGGCACAGAGACGTTTAGTAAGGAAATTGAAATTTCTTAAATCCCGAGTAAAGATCTGGTCTAGGGAAAAAAAAATACAGGAAAAGGAAGCTTTGGAAAAACTAAAAAAAGCTCTTGCTACACTTTATTTGCAGAAGGCTCAGGTTGTGGATTGTCAAGAGATCGATCTTCATTTAAAAACA
This sequence comes from Picea sitchensis, assembly GCA_010110895.2. Classification (NCBI taxonomy): domain Eukaryota; kingdom Viridiplantae; phylum Streptophyta; class Pinopsida; order Pinales; family Pinaceae; genus Picea; species Picea sitchensis. The sequence continues at coordinate 34,406 of SNQJ01S0006844.1, read as the reverse complement.
TTAGAGGTGGAACGAAATAAATTGCTACTTGTTGAAGAGGAGCATTGGCGCCAAAAAAGCAGAGCAATCTGGATCAAAAGTGGGGACAACAACACCAAATTTTTCCACTGGTTTGCTAGCCATAGAAGAAACAAAAAACATTTATGGGAAATAAAGGACGATTCACGCTGTGTACATTCAGGGCAGGAGAACATAAAGAAAACGTCACAGTGTTTCTTCAAATCCTTTTTTGAGGATATTGGGCAAACTTCCATCATAGACCAGATCGATTTGGTTAGACTCTATCCAACAATCGCCAATGAGGATGAAGTTGTTACACTGGAGAGGCCTTGTAACAGTGCGTAAGTCCTTGAAAAGTTTTGAAAGGATTTGCTAAGGACAAAAGTCCAAGGCCCGACGGGTGGACAGTGGAGTTCTTTCTATTCTTTTATGAGCTAGTTGGGAAGGACTTGCTCGATGCTATGGAGGAATCAAGAGTTAGTGGAGCAGTTAATAGGGCACTAAACTCGACTTTCATCGCGCTTATTCCTAAAGTCAGTTATCCATCAACCTTTGGAGATTTTCGACCGATTGCACTGTGTAATTTGTGTTACAAGATTATTTCAAAAATCTTAGCAAAAAGGATTAGACCAATACTGTCACGGGCCCTGTCTGAGGAACAGTTGGGTTTTCTAAAAGGGAGGCAGGTTTTAGATGCTATAGGTACAGCCCAAGAGTGTCTGCACAGTATAAAGACGAAGAAGCTTCAAGCCATAATCCTAAAGCTTGATTTAAAGAAGGCGTACGATTGTATAAATTGGGATTTCCTTCACCTAATACTCATCCAAGATGGTTTCGGCATGCTTACTACTAATTGGATCATGGGTTGTGTCTCATCAACGACATTTGCTATTTTGATCAATGGTGAGTCGACAAATTTCTTCCAGAGTGGAAGAGGCCTTACACAGGGTTGTCCATTGTCGCCTCTACTTTTCATACTTGCGATGGAAGGACTCGACCTATCCCTTTAAAAAGCCCATACCGAAGGTAAGTTGACTGGTATTAAGGTTTCCAGGCTTATAAAGATTCTACATTTGCTTTTTGTGGATGACATAATCATTATGTCAAAATCTTCTCTGGAGGAATGGCAGGAGATTCATAGAATTATGGGGGTCTTTTGTGGAGCGTCGGGGCTAGTGATTAATTTCCAAAAACCGACTTTTCTCCACTATGGAGTAGCAGAGGACACTCTTGAGAGTTTAAAAGCAGTTTTCCAGTACAACTTTGCAGCCCTCTCAGAAGGGTTCAGGTATTTGGGTTATTTCTTAAAACCAGACTGTTATAAGGTGGATGACTAGCATTGGCTCATTACTAAATTTGAAAAGAGAATCAATCTTTGGTGCAATCATTGGCTCTCAATTGGAGGACGCTATGTACTGATAAAGGTTGTCTCGGAAGGCCAGCCTGTCTATTGGTTGGCTATGGCACATATTCCATCTTCGGTGCTCAATCAGATTCTCCAACTAGTCTTCTCTTTCTTATGGACAAGGGGGAAACAAAAACACAGCTATCATTTGTGCAAGTGGGAGTTTATTGTGCGACCAAAAATGTTTGGTGGTTGGGGGTTGAGAAATCTCTACAGTTTTTATAGGGCCTTGACGACCAACACCCTCTGAAAAGTTCTGATGAAAGAGGCATCTTACAACGAGTTATAAAAGATAAGTATCTACCTTTTGGGTCTGTTACTAGATGGTTGAGATCGGCTGAGAGTTTATTGTCGCAGGGATCACAGACTTGGAGAATTCTCCCAAAATCTGTTCCTCTTTTGCTTCACTAGATTGCTTGGAGCCCGAGTTCAGGACACTCAATCATGATTGGTAAAGAATTGATCCTGGGGATGGGTAGAGCAACGATCTTGACCAAAGATCTAGTTCTGGCACTCAACCAAAAGAATGTTCACTATCTATTTCAAGCCATCCAAGCATTGCATCCTGGCACTATCTGCTCCATTTGGCTTGACAACGAGGATTTGGGCATGACAAGTGACTTAGTGCTTGAATGGGAGGGATATAGGAAGGCTTTGATGGAGTCCGGTGTTCAATTGTGGAATAGACCTGATGTTTTGAGATGGACTGGTGGCGATTCCTCTGGCCATCTAACTGCTAAAAATGTTTACAACGCCATCATGACAAAACAGTGGACTATTAAGATTGGAGGTTGGAGGAAAAAGTTGTGGAATTGGGATTGCCCACTAAAACTCAAACTCTTTGTTTGGTTGGTTGCAGAAAACAAAGTCCTCACATGGGACAATCTTCAACACAGAGGACATGTGGGACCAGGTATTTGTCAACTTTGTAGGAATTCTGGGGAGATGGTTAACCATCTATTTGTGGATTTTTCTTTCACTTCATGTGTATGGGATAAAATAAAACTTGATATTCCCCACCTTTTGGGGTGGTGTGGTTCAACAATATTGGAGTGTTTCAAAATTTGGTTTGAACAAATACAAACTTTCCCAATTATGTCCGTCTACATTTGTTGGTACTTATGGATAGAAAGGAACTTTGTCATCTTTGATTCAGGTATTCTTTCAATTCAGAAGGTGGTCTACAGATCATTCGCTGCTATGGAAGGCAATAAGAAGCATATTCATATTTCAGTCCTGAGAGCTCCTAAAGGATTGATTCCTGGGCAAAAAATTGTTGGATGGTTTGATGGGGCATCACAACAAAACAGTGACCATAGTGGAGCGGGCGGAGTGATAAAGATCAATGAGCATGCAATATATAAGTGGACGATAAATTGTGGATTTGGAACAAACACCAAAGCTGAACTTCTAGGGATTTGGGCATTACTAACTCTGGCCTCTCGACTATCTATATCTAAGATCAATGTCCTAGGAGACTCCAAAATAGTCATAGATTGGTTAAAGGGGAAAGGTTCTCTAAAGGTGGCCACCCTGGAGTTTTGGAAGGAAAGGATAATGGATCTCATCAAGCTTTTTAGGGCCATATCCTTTGGCCATGTTTACCAAGAAGATAACCAAGAGGCAGATCAGTTATCAAAGCAAGCACTCCTAAGGCATCCCGAATTCATTGCATACTACCTATGTGAAGAGGGTCATGAGGACCCTACTATGTTTATAAGTTTATATTAAGTAAATATAGAAAGGGTGCCTTTGTCCATTTGTAGAAAATGTTTTTTGATTACATGATGTTTGGGCTAAGTGATAGTCTATTAAAAAAAAAACAGTAATCTTGGGACTCTATGAGATATCTGGAGATATAGCAGGAGGTCACATATCCTTTTCCAAAGCAATGTTTTGAAAAGCTAAACGTAGCAATGTTTTGAATAGCTATAGGCAACTATGGATTCAATTATTGATGTAACAGACTGTTATGTGAACTTTTATATTTCAATATGAATATAAAGAAAAAATTATTTTATATTTCAATATGAATATAAGGAAAAAAATTATTGTGACCTTTTAATCACACTTCGAAAAGATAACAATAATACTAATCCCAAAAAACAATATTAATAATAATATAATATATTATAATTGTATTATCATATTAATGATAATAAAGCTTAAATCAATATTATACAAGCATAGTGAGAATCTAAAGTTAATTTACCTGTACCAACATCCACGACACGTCAGACATTATCAAGTAATAGTACAGTGACAATATTCTTTTAGTATTTCCGGGGCTTTGCTTGTTTTTTTATATCATTCTTGACACAAACCCCTATGTCCCTTGTTACAAAGTTCAACCAAATAATATTTACTTAATTCACTACATTTGAAAAGGAACTCTTTCCTATGCTTGGGAGACACCAATAATATTTCTGCATGTGATAATATTTATTATTTACTTAGTTCACTACATTTGACAAGGAACTCTCTCCTGTGCTTGGGAAGCACGATAATATTTCTACATATTTATTGTTGTTTTTTACAAATAAAATTGAATTGAGATGATATTTCTAGCTGTGTTAGACATGCTTTGTTCTGATTGTTTCATGGGCACTTGGTCACATCAGATGTCTTTGATGAATTACATTTGGAAAAAAAAAAATCCAAAAACTGAGCATATCTATTGAGGGATAAATCATCGATAAAGAATTTAGCAGTCTGATGGTGTTGTTCTTGGTCTCACATAATATGGAATCAATTGTTCAACAAGTACACAATCCAAAGAAGGGTCGAAGAAAGGAAGATTTAGAAAAAGAACATGCCTTCTTGTGCTTGTATTGTGGCTGGCTACAGGAAAAAAAACATCCATTGCAAAAATGAGTCCTGGAAAAAATTCTTCAATACAGATAAAAGAGGCAACCTTTATGTAACTCTCCTCAAAATTTGAATAAGAACATTACCTTATGATTGCATGGTATAACATTAATTCACTGGGAATTAATTATTCCTTCCAGGGTAGATAATCCAATGCTTCTTTCCCCAAAGATTAGCTCAAGATTTGGAACCGTTCTTGGCTTATCATTGCTATCGATAAAGAATGCACAAATACTAATTGTCACTGGAATTACAATATGAGAATTAACAACTTAATAAAGCATGTTCATTTCCTAGAACACCATCAGCATGTCAAGGGCAAAACAAATTAATTTAGCTTATACATATGAATAGACATCCAACACATCAACCAAACATTGGTTTAGTTGAATATTGATAACCAAAAAACGTCTTCATACAAGTCATCTTCTCAAGATCTAGTGGAGAAGTATCAAGAACCTCGATAATAACAGTTCCACTTCATTCACGCTGCAAAAACTGAATAACCTGTAAAGGATAGGAAATCATACTCTAAATTCAATCATCGATATGGTCCAAAAGAAGTCCAGATACAATAGATTCCATAATAACGTGTCATTATTCATGCCAATGACACTAAACATGCACTTGTATTTAACATTTAAGAAAAAGATATATCTGTAAAACAAGTGATGATTGCCTGGGCTTGTAATTTCAAACTTTACTTGCTCCATTTTCTTGGTGCTAGAAAAGTGCCCTCATCTTTTGAAGGACTGGATAATTGCATCTCTGAACAATTGGATTAGATGTCTTACCAGTGTACAACCAATATGCAGCCTAAGCTCCAGCATATCATATGACAATCTCATGAAACGAAATGAGAATAAACCTTTTCTTTGTACATAAAGCATAAAGAACTGAGTTTCCAAATATAAAGACTTCAACAAACTGTAAAATCCACTTTGTATGTATAAACTGTATAATCAATATTAAAAAGACATAAAGATACAATCCCATGCCAGCATCAAATTAGTGAATAGGATAATTACGAAAGAACTTATGAGAGAGTGGAATAAAGGGGAACTCAAACAGCCCCTATTTCCAGTGAGCTTTCCAATTGAAGTTTCAATCATAGTTGTGTTAATGTTTTATGCTGATATTATAGTTCTTTGCATTTCATAAGATAAGAGCATAATATGAACAAGATCACTGAGAAATACACATCCACAATAGACACAACATTTATCCTGGGAAACCCTCTACGGGAAGAA
>SNQJ01S0006844.1:8847-27093 GCA_010110895.2 Picea sitchensis | reverse complement strand
TCAATGGGGATTAACCTAATAATAAAAATAATAATAATGACATGATTAATCCACAATGGGGATTTAATCCAATAACAAAATAATAAGAATGCTCTTCGCAGTTACATTATTTCAACAAGTTGCACCATAGTCGGAGTTGCATCCATGGAACAACTCTTCCCTGGGGGTTTTGCCCCCTATGAATCAACCAAAACCTTAGAATCCTAAAAAACCAATGGAACTTTGTCTATGATTTATCCAGGAAAAAGAAGAATGGAACTTTACCTATAATGTTTGGCCAGATTGCAGTATAGCTAGCCAAAAATAGGGTGTTTTGACTTTTGAGTGTGTGCCCCTTATCAAAGGCATTGGGAGTAGGCAAACCTTAAGAACCAGACAGAAACACCATGATGAGCTTGGATGGATTACCTTGAATTATGAGGGACAGGGCCAGAATCATGAAAATTTCATGGTTCCATTTTCATTTCATGATTCCAACGCTGCTCTGCTCCTCATAGTTCTGGACAATCCATACAAGATCATCATGTCACTTCTGTCTCTCTGTGCTTAAGGTTTGGCAAAGAAGCATGTAAGTATGGTTAGGGTAAGGGAGAATTGCCAATGGTCATATCGAGTATGTTGGCAAAGAAGCATGTAAGTATGGTTAGGGTAAGGGAGAATTGCCAATGGTCATATGGAGTATGTAGAAAGAGATAAACAATCGAATATAATCATATATCAACGAGTGAGATCAATAAGCATCGAGCTGCATAGAATTTACTGTAGCCCAGTGCAATATATGCACCATTGGATCTCTGTGCGCAGGGATCCAACAACACATATACTACACAAAGCTGCAGTAAATAATCTGCAGGTAGGTGCATAATGTTTGCCATCAAGGAGGGCCCTGGAACCTCTATCACACTTACATCAAAGAAATACTCTAGAGTAAATGCTCTGCAACTCGGTACATAATGTTTTCCATCGAGAAGGACCTCGGGAACCTCAACCCGACTGACATCAAAGAAACAAGGACAGTCAATAATGGCACCCAGCTAACACTTTCCTAAATATATCAATGAATAACCACAGGAGATCACAGCCATCATGACCTTACGATGTAAAATAAATCTGATTTTTCTTACGAAACCATCTCTGTACTATCAGTCTATGTTTGATCATCTTATAGTTGTATGGCTTATACCAGTCAATATATAGAGATATAGATATACGCAGGCACCTATTTCAGAGGCCTGGATATTTTTTATACCAAGAGAAGCTAGGTGCTCGAGGGAGATCTATACCGCAAGAGAGGCGAGGTCCTGTGCTTTATTACTGTGTGTAAGGCTAAATAATGCCAACATATATATAATAACCCAGATCTATTAGCTCTGGATCCAGGGTTGAGTTGGATTTATGCAAATCTCAACCTCTGTTATACCAAAACAAAGTAAGGCGGAGTATAGCTAATATGGGATGGGCAGATCCACTTTTGGTAAAGCAAGGGCCCTATCTGAACTATTATCAGATACAATCAGAGCATATAACTTTGATTATGAGGCAGCTGATCCAGCCAGAATCTACATATATTTCTGTACACTTTAAAAAGAAAATTACTCATATCTAAAGCATACAAAAAATAGCATACTTCATTTGGCAGATGCATACATTGTTCTTCAAATGGGAACATGTGACGGGTTCCATATCACTTCTCACAAGAATCGATCGCTTGACATCATGGTAAAGGGAAGAAGATTGCAGTACCTCTGAATCTAAACCCCAAAGGTTACAAAGCACAGCTATTGTATTTGCCTGACAAATACCTTCCAATATTCCATCTTTTTTCAGCGGAGTCATAGAATCCATTATTCTCTAACTTTTTCCAAAGCGGATTTGTGAATAGATAGTGGAAATCTATGATTCCACTGAGAAATCATGGAGTATTGCGGAGCATCCGTCGCAACAGAGGCATCTGAAATACTAAAACGTCTTTCCGATATCAAATCCTCTGAAAATCGTTCGATGTTGGTGGTAACATACTCAATCATAATCCTTCAACTTGAGCTCAGGCTCCCCCATCTTTTGTTAACCCTAACCCCAACCCTACCTTTATACGTGACGTATCATTTTCTTCCGCTCTGCAGGAATAAGGGTTCCCAGATTAGATTGGGTTTTCTTATCAACAAATAATTCACAATCTGCTGAATGGTTCTCCAAACTTTGAAGTGGCTTATATAGCAGGGACCGTCACGAGAACTAAGTGGATGAAAAGATGAGGGTCACTTTTTGAACTAGCTCTGCAACTGGGAGGGAAAACGAGGATGGATTCGTTCCTTCAATGGCGGATCTTCTGCTACTGGGAAGGCGTAAGTTTGGACTATCGCCATACTTGTCAGTGAATGGTCGACGAGGATACTACTAGCCTTCGCTGCGTAGTATTACTTTTTAGGGGTTTTAGTGTTTATTTTGGTTAATGCCTCTGGGTATGCTTTTCGTGGAGTTTACTAATCGTTTCTCCATTATAGTTCTGGCCTATCCTCCTTGGATGATTTAGTGGTGGTTTGAGTATTATTATATTTCAGGACAGAATTAGTGGAACCAGGGCCCAGTTTTCTTGCATTTATTTTCTGTCTAGGAAACTGAACCGAGTTAAATACACAGTGTCTAGGAAACTGAACCGAGTTAAATACACAGTTGAGTGATAAAGAGGTGGTGATCACATGTTAAACCAAGATGGTGTTGACATAGAAGAAAACATCATGGCATTAAAGAGTGCATAGGACGAGATCGAGTGGCAACAGGGAGGTCTTCTCACTAAGGTGGATTCATTGGGGATGTATCTGGCTCATTAATCCACTCGACACCTGAACTGTCTACGGAACTAGGTATTAACGCTTTGAAACTAACCTCTACACCAGACTTTACCTTCACCCAGGCTACGGCCTATTCCACTATTCCTTTTACCTTTTCCCCTGCATCTCGGGGTCAGACATATCTAGCGGAAGGGCTGCAAACTGTACAGGATCCACAGTTGGGTGATAAGGGAGGGTTCTCATTGAATACCCTGCGGAAAACCTACAAAACTTCAAACTCGACTGGAGTCCGGCGGAAAGTGTGGAAGGCTAACAGGAAGGTTCGAAAAATGGTGTTGGGTTCGGACGTGGGCCTCGAAGAGACCTGTACACTGGACCTCTGTGGCTTGGTAGGTAGATTCTCTTACACCTATCTGAGAAAAGAGCATGTATCGGCCTGGATTGAAAACCACTGGGCTCCAATTCTGGGCTACACGTCGGAAGTACTCTTCCTGACAAAGGGATGGATGGGCTTTATTTGTAGAACCCCAGAAGATGTGTCCCTTCTGTTGAATAAGTTCTGGGTTCATGGGGGTAGCAGCCTTATGCTGAAAAGGTGGTGGGTGGACTTTGACCCGATCACTGAACATTTTCAGTTCTGTCACCTGTGGGTATTATTGTTCGGTTTACCTACGCATTTATGGAACGAAGGGGCTCTGCGGACGATTGGAGATGCTTTGGGGACGTATATTACACTGGATTCATAGACTTTGGAAAATTCTTCTGGGAAAATTGGAAGAATTTTAGTGGAAATGGATATCCATGGATGACTACCTGAGGTTTTAGATATAGAATGGAGGGGCTACCATTTTACACAGCGGCTGGACTATCTTTGAATACCCTTCCGCTGCAGTCGGTGTCGATGCACTGGACATCTTCAGAGAGAGTGTACTCGTAAGGTGACAGAAGAATCATCGGAGGACACTCTATTACAAAATGACTCTCCCGACTATGTTACAGAAGTGGACTCCTATGGAAGCGAGTCGTTGCACTATGGTCCTGAGCTGGGTAGCCAGACGGAGGCTATGCCAACACTTACAGGTAAGTTAAAAAATCTTTGTCCCACTTACAAGTAAGTTAAAAAATCTGAGTAGATCACAGACTCCGATAACTACCCCGACCCTTTCTCCGCCGGAGATGATAGATATCGTGATGGAACCTGGGTTTAGAGAATCAGAGGAGGATGAGTCCACCCTTAGTGCGGTACTTGACTCTCTAATACCATACATTCGGGATTCAAACGCTACTATTAAACTACCCACCTATATGGGTAAGGCCACCATTGATCCTTTATCAGACTCAGGGGATAATACTTCTCGGGTCCATACCGAAGGGAATGGGAAAGAGTTTGCCTGGTCAAGAGGTCTTGGCATTGAACACTCCCCTATGAAGACTCGAAGCACCCGTAAAAAATTGGCGGTATTATCTTCTCGGACAGATGACACAATCCCTTCCTCCATTGATAGTGGGGCTCTTAGAGCATTGAAAGCCATGGCGATGGCAAAGTGATGTTATCATTATCCTTAAATATAAGAGGGATTGGAGGCACCGTCAAAGCTACCTCGTTTCGGCAGGTCTTGGCATTGAACACTCCCCTATGAAGAATGACTGATTTAATAGATAACATATTGAGTTCTTGAGCATTAGATATACACATCCTAAATATAAGAGGATTGAGGTAATCATCGCTAAATTTCTGGCCTCGGCAACTATTGGATCATTCTCGACCTGAAATTATTTTTCTTCAGGAAACATTGGTTAATGCATAGAAAGCAAGAGATTGCATGCACCTTATGTGTCCATCCTGGGTTTCGTGTGTTGCAAATTTTGTGGGTACTTCGGGGGGATTATTAGTCTCTAGATCCAGATTGATATCGATGGCCACCCAACTTTTCCAACTGTCTCAAAACAATTTTCTGACAATTTTGGCAATTTACTATTTTAAATAGTTTTAACTTTCGAGGCCATTTTGAGGGACTAACGAAGGTTTTTAGGGATCGAGCTCCTCAATGATATCCATAGGCATGATTGAGCCCCAAAATAGTCCCCGATGATACCTTCCAACAGACTATCACACGCTTAAAACGGAGATCGCAAAGTTACGACCCCGGGAAGTTGGATGTACTAATCCTTACCCAAACAGGGCCCACATGACTTTTGGGGCTTCATCCCTAGGGTTAGGTTTCCTTAGATGTCTAGGGTTTTGGCATTCCTGTTTCATTGTAAAAGGCCCCTTCAGAGCCCTCATTGTAATCATCTTCTTGCGAATGCGAGTAGCCAGTCAAGACCCTTCTAGGAGATAAGTTGTCACCATTCTAGCGAGTTCCTTCACTACGTATTTTCACAGTCTTTGTACATTGCTTTCATTAATAGAAATCGTGTATTACTGTATATTTTGTTTATAGTTGCATCTCTGATACATTTATGTTATATTATTGAATATCTACGATATCTCTTGCACATTTCTTTTATTATATCTCCGCTCTCATTTCAGCCGAAAATAACTGGATCAGTGGTATCAGAGCAGACTGTTCTGATCATTTTTCAGTGCATGTCCCTGACGAGGTCAAAGTATAAGTTAGTCTCAAGCTTGTCTCTTGAAGACAATCGCCTCGCACACCCAAGAATCCCTCAATGGCGGAAGAAAAGAAACAACGGAGCAGACGATCCTATCAATCTGCGCTTGAGCAAGCTCTACGTGACAGAGGGACGAAAATGATGGAGAATTTTGTCCACATCCTTCAACCCTGTCGATAGCAACAGGTTTGGCATCTTCATCAAGCAGCGACTTTGGAGGGGCACCTCGCCTCTTCAAGGTACAAGTTAATTTTGATATTCTTGCGTTTGGAAGGACAGATAGATGCAGAAGCCCTAGAAAATGGTTAACTATGCTAGAAGGTTATTTCTTTGTTCATCATTTTCCGAGAAAGAAAAGATCACCTTCGCACTCCTTAAAGTTCTCCTCCATGTCAAAACATTGGTTGGAAATTTATTGGGAGCAAAGTTCCACAGAAGCACCGGAATATATGGGGCCGAGCCCTTACCTAATTTTTGTGGATGCAAGAAGCGAAGAGTATTACCCTCATTGACAACTATGAGGACCATGAGATGGACCATACTGAGGCAAGAGAGGGGCCAAAAAATTTCGGAGTTCACCAATACCTCCTTACACCCTTAAGCATCTGCTTGCATCAAGGACTCTAAACGACATTTGGTTTTGAACTACCGTAATCTACAATGATACATCCAAACCGAAATGGATTTTGACATCTAATCACTCGGTGATGCTTATAGATATGTTGTTAAAAATCGAGCGTAAATTTAAGCACCGTGAACAAACGAGATTTTGGTCCTAATCCAGAATAACCAAAGTATGACAAAGACAACCCTAACAAACAATCTTTTGAAAACCAGTCCAAGACATAGAAAAAGGGTCATAGGGAAATGCTAGGACACCAAAATGGTGTGATTTCCACAAAAGTCCCCGGCACAACACCTATGAATGTCAGTCAAACAGTTATTGTTGGTCGAGATCAAAGACAAGGAGTCGAACTCGACATTCGGGACCGACTAAAAATACTAGTAGAGGAAAAAATCATTGACGAACTCCATCGCTATTGTCGCATAATCTCCCAAATAACAATTCAAATCGTAAGAACCAACAGATCCCTAAGAGGGGGAGCACATTTCATTCACAATGGTGAAGGGGACCCCGCTGCATTTTATTGTTGATAATGAAGCCAAAGAACCTCATCTCAATAGAGGTCGGCAAACGCTAGATTGTCGATAACACCACCCACAACTTCATACAACATTGGGTGGTTTCCCATGACGAGATTTCGCTATACCAACAATGTCGATTATCATGACGGCATCCAACCCTTCAAGGACGAGGTATTATGATGTTTCCCCATTGATCTCGGTGGATGTTTTCTTGGCTACTATGTGGAAATGCCATGTTGTTTGTGAGTCTTGAATCCCAGAGTGTTATTGTTACTTTGGGGTTATCTCTATAGAATACCGTAGGTAGTTCTCATCATTGTTCCACCTAAAAGTGCCGCAAGGTATATCTCATACTGCAAAATTAGCTTCTTCACAATATATTCAGCAGCTAACACACATTGAATCCACTACAACTCGGGCCCCAAGCACCTTCTATCCAAATGTAAGGTGGCCTCCATTGGTATTGAACTAAAGCAAAGATTCCTTCTACACAATGTCCTCTTGTATCTCGACTTGTTGAACAATCTCAGCCTCAACAAGTTCATGATACCGCCAAACCGGGCAACGCGACATTCCGCCAGCGACAAGCAACTCAACAAGATGCATTCAACAAACGCTTTTTCCCTCTCCTTCATGAACTCAATGCACGGAGACTTACAGCTCCTAAGGAGGGAGGATTGATCCGCATGGATACCGGTACACTCCAATCTTTCCAACTCCGCCTCAAAATAGTTTTTCTGACATTTTTGGCAATTTTACTATTTTTTAGCAGGTTTCCACTTCCGAGGCCATTTTGAGGGGGTCTTAAACAGAAGGTTTTTTGGGATCGATCTTCAATGATAGTCGGCATTATCGAAAGTCTCCCCAAAATGAATCTCCTCGATGATACCTTTCCAACGACTATCACATCACTTCAAACCGGAGGATCAGATGTAAAAGCTACAACCCCGGAAGTTGATGTACTAACTTACCCAAACGGGCCTGGGCTAATGACTTTTGGCGCTTCATCTCCTAGGGTTAGGCTTTAGGATGTCTTAGGGTTTTGCATTCCTGCTATTGTAAAAAGGCCTTCGTAGCCTCATTGTAATCATCTTCTCTGCTTAATGCGAAGTAGTCAGCCAAGATCTCTTCTAGGAGATAAGTTGTCACCATTCTAACGTTTCTTTCACTCTGTATTTATACAAATTGCATTTGCTTCATTAATAGAAATCGTGACATCAGATATTTGTGTTATAGCTACACCTCCATACATTTATGTTATATTATTGAATATTTGTGATACATCGGTATTATTTCTATTATATCTCCACTCTCATTTCAAGCCGAAAATAATTGACTGTTGGTATCGTATTTAATCGCTTCTTGATCATTTTTTCGTGGTCGTCTCATTTATGAGGTCCGGTATAGCAAGTTGGGTCTCAAGCCGTCTCTGAAGACAATCACTTTTCACACCCAAGAAACCCCTAATCTAAGAAAAAGAAAACGACGGAGCAAACGATCCTATCAATCTATTGCTTGAGCAAGCTCAATGGATAGAGGGAATAATGATGGAGAATTTTAATCACATCCTTCAATGCTCGCCGATAGCAATAGGCACATCTATCACTGCTTAATTCACTTTGGAGGCACCTCCCTAGCCTTTCAAGGTACAAGTCAATTTAATATCCTTTGATATTCATTGTATTTGGAAGGACGATAAATGTAGAAGCTCTAGAAAAATGGTTAACTCGCTAGAAGGTTATTTATCCGCTTACAATTTTTCAGAAAAGAAAAAGATCACCTTCACACTCCTTAAACTCTCCCTCATGTCATTGTGGAAACTTATTAGGAGCAAAGTTTCATAGAGGAATTTGGAATATATATAAATGAGCCCACTTGGGATTTTTGTGGATGCAAAGAAAGGAACAATATTACCCCTATTGGCAACTATGAGGACCAAGATATGATATGGACCACACCAGGCGCGGCAAGAGAGGGGCCAAGCAGCTTCGTAGCTCACCAATACCTTCCATACCTTACATCTGCTGGGTATCAAGGACTCGAATGACATTTGCTGCGAAATACCGTGGGGCTTTACAATGATACATCCAAACTAAAATGGATTTTAACATCATATCACTCGCCGCTTATCGTGATATGTTGTTAAAATCGAGAAGAAATTTAAGCACCGTAACAAACAGATTTTGGGTTTGCAAATCCACAACAACAAAAGTACATGACAAAGACAACCCTAACAAAATGTCTCCCAAAAACCATTCCAAGACATAGGGAAAGGAAGGGTCACTTGAAGACAAAGAAGGACACCGTAACCAGCGATTTCCACAAAATCCCTTCCTGGCACAACACCAATGAATGTCACCAAAACAATCATTGTTGGCTAATATCAAAGACAAGGAGCTGGAACTCCATCTCGTAATCCACCTCAAAATATCGGTAAGCGATGTGACCATCGACATTGCACTTCCACCGCTATTGTCGCGACCACATCCATTCATCCTGAAGAACCAACAGATCCCTAAGAGGGTGAGCGCCTTTTTCATTCACAAATGGGTGAAGGGGACACCGATGCATTTTATTGTTGATAGCTTAAGACCAAGAACCTCATCTCGCTAGAGGGCTCTCAAATAGTTGGGATTGTCGACAACACCACACCCACAACCATACAACATTAGGTGGTTTCACCAAGGATGAGAACTTCGCGTCAGCCAACAATGTTCCATTGTCATAATAAAGATCCAACTCTCCAAGGATGAGGTATTATGATGTTGCCCCACTGATCTCTGTGTGATGTTTTTCTTGGCCAACCATATATGTGGAAGCACCATGTCGTTTATGAGTCTCAATTCCTAGAGGTGTCATTGTTACTATGGGGGGTCATCTCTATAGAATACCGTAGGTAGTTCCGACCAACTATTGTTCCACCTAAAGCGTGCATCAAGGTAGTATCTCATAATCGCAAAATTTAGCTTCTTCACAATATGTTCAAAAGAAGAAACGTATGACACTAAAACCACTACAGCCTAAACACCTTCTATCCAACGTATGTGTCTAGGGCTGAAACAAAGTGCAAAGACTCATTCCCCGACACTGCCCTCATGTATCTTGACTTGTTGAACAACTTCAACCTCAAAAGGTTCGTGACAAACTTCCACATAACCGAAAGCAACGCCATTATCTCCAAAGAATACAAGGTTTCACCAAGATGCAGATTCAAACAAATGTAAACCCTCTTCCTGAACTCAACGAATGGTCTCCATTGCTTCCTATGAGGGAGGATTGATCCTAATGGATATCGTAATACTCCACCTTTCAAACCGTATTAAAATAGTTTTCTCAATAATTTTGACGATTTATCATTTTTAGCGCTTAACTTCCTGCTACTTTAAGGGCCTAAATGAAGGTTTTCGATCGAGCTCTTAAATGTTTTTCAGCAGAATGATTGAGCCCTGAAAAATGAATCTCCTCGATGATACCTTTCCAACGGCTATCACACACCCCAAATGGAGATCGTATGCAAAAGTTACTTAACCCCCAGGTAGTTGATGTATTAACTTACCCAAACAGGCCCACACATGACTTTGGCGCTTCATCTCTAGGGTTTGGTTTTTGGATGCATAGGGTTTTTTTTTTTTTTCATTCTTGTTTATTGTAAAGAGACCTTCAAAACATCATTGTAGTCATCTTCTAGCGAATTTGGTAGTCACTAAGACTTCTTAGAGATAAGCCGCCACCATTCTAGCAAGTCTTCACTGTGTATTTTTACAGTCCCTGCACATTTCTTCATTAATAGAAATACACATCAGATATCTGTTTATGGTTGCATCTCTCATACATTTCTGTTATATTATTGAATACTAATTTATATCTCCGCGGCATTTCTTTATTATATCTCCGGGCCTCATTTCTCGCGTGTCAAAATAATTTTGATCAGTTGGTATCAGAGCAGACGCTTCCTTTGATCGCTTTTTTTCAGTGCATGTCCTCAACGAGGTATGAGTATAGCAAGTTGGGTCTCGCGCTTGTCTCTCTTGAAGACAATCGCTCTTGCACACCCAAGAAACCCTCAATGGTGAAAGAAAAGAAAAACGATGGAGAAGACGATCCTATCAATCTATTGCTTGAGCAAGCTCTTACGTGACAGAGGGACGAAATGATGGAGAATTTTGCCCACATCTTTCAAGGCCTGTCGATAGAAACAGACACATTTTCATCAAGTAGCCACTTTGGAGGCATCTCGCCTTTCAAGGTACAAGTTAAGTTTGATATTCCTATATTTGAAGAACAGATAGATGCAGAAGCCCTAGAAAAATGGTTAACTCTGCTAGAAGATAATTTCTTTGTTCACAATTTTTCCGACAAAGAAGAGATCACCTTCACACTCGTTAAAGCTCTCCCTCATGTCAAACATTGGTGGAAAACTTATTAGGAGCAAAGTTCCATAGACGAGTCTGGAATATATGGGGCCAAGCCCACTTGGGATTTTTTTGTGGATGCGGTAAATGAACAGTATTACCCTGTTGGCAACGATGAGGACCGGTACATGAGATGGACCACATTGCGGAAAGAGAGGGGCCAAGCAGTTTCGAAGTTCACCAATACCTTCCTTACCTTGCGCACCAAGTTGGGTATCAAGGAATCTGAACGACATTTGGTTCTGAAATACCGTGGGGCTCTACACAGATACATCCAAACTGAAATGGATTTTCTGGACATCTCGTCACTCAGTGCTGCTTATTGATATGCTGTTAAAATCGAGCAGAAATTTAAGCACCAGAACAAACGGGATTTTGGGTATGCAAATCCACAACAACCAAAGTATGACAAAGACAACCCTAAAAAAGAGTCTCCCGAAAACCAATCCAAGACACAGAAAAAGAAGGGTCACAGGAAGACAAAGAAGGAAACCAGAAAATAGTGTGATTTCCACAAAAGCCCCTGGCGCAACACTGATGAATGTCGCTCGAAACAGTCATTGTTGGTCGAGATCAAAGACAAGGAGCCAAATCCTGATTCAGAATCTGATTCTGAAAATACTGGTAAAGGATAGATCATTGACACAGACCCCACTGCTATTGTCGCGACCGCAACAATTCAACCAGAAGAACCAATAGATCCTGAAGAGGGGGAGCACATTTTTCATTCACAAATGTGGGTGAAGGGGACCCCACTACATTTTATTGTTGATAGCGGAAGCTAGAAGAACCTCATCTCAGTAGAGGTCGTCAAACAGTTGGGATTGTCGACAACACCACACCCACAACCATACAACATTGGGTGACTTCGCCAAGGACGAGATCTTTGTGTCAGCCAACAATGTCGATTGTCATACGACATCCATCCCTTCAAGGATGAGGTATTATGTGATGTTGTCCCACTGGATCTCTGTGATGTTCTCTTGGGCCAGCCATATATGTGGAAGCACCATGTTGTTTACGAGTCTCGACCCCAGAGTGTCATTGTTACTTTGGGGGGTCATCTCTACAGAATACTAGAGGTAGTTCCGACTATTGTTCCACCTAGAAAGTGTCACAAGGTAGTATCTCATACTGCAAAATTTAGCTTCTTCACAATATGTTCAAAAGAATACTAGAAGGACAATGCAACCACTACAACCTCGCCCCAAACACCTTCTATCCAACAGAAGCAGGTCAACAGGGCTGCAGCAAAGCCCAAAGATTCCTTCTGCACACTGTCCTCTAATGTATCTCGACTTGTTGAACAGCCTCAGCCTCAACAACTTCGTGACAGACTTCCACAAACTGAGCAATGTGACATCTCCAACAAGACAAGTAGCTCACCAAGATGCAGATTCAACAAACACTTTTCCCTCTCCCCCGAGAACTCAACACAATGGATACCATTGCTTCCTAAGGAGGGAGGATTGATCCAGATGGATATCGGTGGCCACCCACCTTTTCCAACTGTCTCAAAATAGTTTTTTGACAATTTTGACAATTTACTATTTTTAGCAGTTTTAACTTCCGGGGCCATTTTGAGGGCCTAAATGAAGGTTTTCCAGGATCGAGCTCCTCAAAAATAATCGAAGGCATGATTGAGCCCCCAAAATGAATCTCCTCGACGATATCTTTCCAACGAGCTATCACACGCATAAAACGAAGATCTTATGCAAAAGTTACAACCCCAAGAACTTGATGTACTAACTTACCCAAACGGGGCCCACATGACTTTTGGCGCTTCATCTCCTAGGGTTAGGTTTTTGGATGTCTATGGTTTTTGGCATTCATGTTTATTGTAAAAATCCCTTCAAAGCCTCATTGTAATCATCTTCTTGCAAATACAAGTACCCGTCACAACTCTTCTCAGAGATAAGCTGCCACCATTCTAGCGAGTCTTTCACTCTGTATTTTTACATTCTCTGTACATTTCTTTCATTAATAAAAATAATGTATTACTGTATATTTGTGTTTATGGTTGCATATCTGATACATTTTTGTTATATTATTGAATATCTGCGATATCTCTGTGCATTTCTTAATTATATCTCCGCTCTCATTTCGTGCTGAAAATAATCTAGATCAGTGGTATCAGAGCAGACTACTCTTGATCATTTTTTTCAGTGCATGTCCCCGATGATTTCCGAATATAGAAAGTTGGGTATCGAGCTTGTCTCTCTTGAAAACAATTGCTCTCGCACACCCAAGAAACCCTGAATGGCGGAATAAAAGAAAAACAACGGAGCTGACGATCCTATCAATTTGTTGCTTGAGCAAGCTCTCATGCGACAGAGGAACGAAATGATGGAGAATTTTGCCCACATACTTCAACGCCTGTCAATAGAAACAGGTGCATCTTCATCAAGCGGCCACTTTGGAGGCACCTCGTCTTTCAAGGTACAAGTTAATTTTTATATTCCTGTATTTGAAGGACAGATCGATGCAGAAGCCCTAGAAAAATGGTTAACTTTGCTAGAAGGTTATTTCTCTGTTCACAATTTTTCCAAAAAAGAAAAGATCACCTTCGCACTCCTTAAAGCTCTCCCTCATGTCAAACATTGGTGGGAAACTTGTTGGGAGCAAAGTTCCACAGAGGAGTCTGGAATATATGGGGTCGAGCCCACTTGGGATTTTTTTGTGGATACGGTAAAGGAACAATATTACCCTGTTGGCAACTATGAGGACCAGTACATGAGATGGACCACACTGTGGCAAGAGGGGCCAAGAAGTTTCAGAGTTCACCAATACCTTCTATACCTTGCGCACCAAGTTAGGTATCAAGGAATCTGAACGACATTTGGTTCTGAAATACCATGGGGCTCTACACAGATACATCCAAACTGAAATGGATTTTCTGGACATCTCATAACTTGGTGTTGCTTATCGATATGCTATTAAAATCGAACAGAAATTTAAGCACCAGAAGAAACAGGATTTTGGGTCTGCAAATCCACAACAACCAAAGTATGACAAAGACAACCCTAACAAACAGTCTCCCAAAAACCAGTCCAAGACACAGGAAAAGAAGGGTCACGGAAATACAAAGAAGGACACCGGAAAATGGTGTGATTTCCACAAAATCCCTTGGCACAACACCGATGAATTTTGCTCAAAACAATTATTGTTGGTCGAGATCAAAGACAAAGAGACGAACCATAATTCAGAATTTGATTCTTAAAATACTAGTAAAGGACAGATCATTGACGAAGACCCCACTGCTATTGTCGCGACCACAATAATTCAACCAGAAGAACCAGTAGATCCCGAAGAGGGGGAGCACATTTTTCATTCACAAATGTGGGTGAAGGGAACCCCGCTGCATTTTATTGTTGATAGCGGAAGCCAAAAGAACCTTATCTCAGCAGAGGTCGTCAAATAGTTGAGATTTTTGACAACACCACACCCATAGCCATACAAAATTGGCTAGCTTCACCAAGGATGAGATCTCCGTGTCAACCAACAATGTCGATTGGCATACAACATCCAACCCTCCAAGGACGAGGTATTATGTGATGTGTCCCCACTGGATCTCTGTGATGTTCTCTTGGGCCAGCCATATATGTGGAAGTACCATGTTGTTTATGAGTCTTGACCCCAGAGTGTCATTATTACTTTGGGGGGTCATCTCTACAGAATACCAGAGATAGTTCCGACTAAAAAGTGTTGCAAGGTAGTATCTCATACTGCAAAATTTAGCTTCTTCACAATATGTTCAAAAGCAGAACAGAAGGACACTGCAACCATTATAGCCTCACCCCAAGCACCTTCTATCCAAAAGAAGCAGGTCGGAAGAGCTGCAGCAAAGCACAAAGATTCCTTTTGCACATTGTCCTCTCATGTATCTCAACTTGTTGAACAGCCTCAGCCTCAACAAGTTCGTGATAAACTTCCACAATCTGAGCAACACGACATCTCCAGCAAGACAAGCAGCTCACCAAGATGTAGATTCAACAAATGATTTTCCCTCTCCCCTGGAAACTCAATGCAATGAAGACCATTGTTTCCTAAGGAGGGAGGATTGATCGATATGGATATCGATGGCCACCCACCTTTTCCAACTGTGTCAAAACAATTTTCTGACAATTTACTATTTTTAGCAGTTTTAATTTCCAGGGCCATTTTGAGGGCCTAAATGAAGGTTTTTTGGGATCAATCTCTTCAATGATCATCAAAGCTATTATTGAGCCCCCAAAATGAATCTCCTCGATGATACCTTTCCAACGGGCTATCACACGACTAAAACGGAGATCGTATGAAAAAGTTACGACCCCGGGAAGTTGATGTACTAACTTACCCAAACGGGGCCAACATGACTTTTGGCGCTTCATCTCCTAGGGTTAGGTTTTTGGATGTCTAGTGTTTTTGGAAATCCTGTTTATTGTAAAAATGCCTTTAGAGCCTCATTCTAATCATCTTCTTGCGAATGCGAGTAGCCGTCACATCTCTTCTCAAAGATAAGTTGCAACCATTCTAGCGAGTCTTTCACTCTGTATTTTTACAGTCTCTGTACATTTCTTTCATTAATAGAAATTGTGTATTACTGTATATCTGTGTTTATGGTTTCATCTCTGATACATTTTTCTTATATTACTGAATATCATCAATATCTCTGTGCATTTCTTTATTATATCTCCGCTCTCATTTCGTGCCGAAAATAATCCGGTTCAGTGGTATCAGAGCAGACTGCTCTTGATCGTTTTTTTCAGTGCATGTCCCCGACGAGGTCCGAGTATAGCAAGTTGGGTCTCAATATTGTCTCTCTTGAAGACAATCTCTCTCGCACACCCAAGAAACCCTCAATGGTGGAAGAAAAGAAAAACGACGGAGCATACAATCCTATCAACCTGTTGCTTGAGCAAGCTCTCACGCGACAGAGGGACGAAATGATGGAGACTTTTTCTCACATCCTTCAATGCCTATCGATAGCAACAGTCGCATCTTCATCAGCCAACCACTTTGAAGGCACCTCGCCTTTCAAGGTACAAGTTAATTATGATATTCCTGCATTTGAAGGACAGATAGATGCAGAAGCCCTAGAAAAATGGTTAACTCTGCTAGAAGGTTATTTCTCTGTTCACAATTTTTCCGACAAAAAAAAGATCACCTTTGCACTCCTTAAAGCTCTCCCTCATGTCAAACATTGGTGGGAAACTTATTGGGAGAAAAGTTCAACAAAGGAGTCTGGAATATATGGGGCCGAGCCCACTTGGTATTTTTTTGTGGATGCGGTAAAGGAACAGTATTACCCTGTTGGCAACTATGAGGACCAGTACATGAGATGGACCACACTGTGGAAAGAGAGGGGCCAAGCAGTTTTGGACTTCACTAATACCTTCCATACCTTGCGCACCAAGTTGGGTATCAAGGAATCTTAACAACATTTGGTTCTGAAATATCGTGGGGCTCTACATAGATAAATCCAAACTGAAATGGATTTTCTGGACATCGCAGCCAGAAGAACCTCATCTTAGCAGAGGTCGTCAAACAGTTGGGATTTTCAACAACACCACATCCACATCCATACAACATTAGGTGGCTTTTCCAAGGACGAGATCTCCGTGTCAGCCAACATTGTCGATTATCATATGGCATCCAGCCCTTCAAGGACGAGGTATTATGTGATGTTGCCCCACTGGATCTCTGTGATGTTCTCTTGGGCCAACCATATATGTGGAAGTGCCATGTTGTTTATGACTCTCGACCCCAGAGTGTCATTGTTACTTTGGGGGGTCATCTCTACAGAATACTAGAGGTAGCTCTGACTATTGTTCCACATAAAAAGTGTGGCAAGGTAGTATCTCATACTGCAAAATTTAGCTTCGTCACAATTTGTTCAAAAGAAGAACAGAAGGACACTGCAACCACTACAGCCTCGCCCCAAATACCTTCTATCCAACAGAAGCAAGTCGGCAGGGCTGCAACAAAGCACAAATATTCTTTCTGCACACTGTCCTCTCATGTATCTCGACTTGTTGAACACCCTCAGCCTCAACAGGTTCGTGACAGACTTCCACTAACTGAGCAACGTGACATCTCCAGCAAGACAAGCAACTCACCAAGATGCAGATTCAACAAACGCTTTTCCATATCCCCCAAGAACTCAATGCAATGGATAGCATTGCATCCTAAGGAGGGAGGATTGATCAAGATGGATATTCGTGGCCACCCACCTTTTCCAATTGTCTCAAAACAATTTTTTAACAATTTTGGCAAGTTACTACTTTTAGCAGTTTTAATTTTCGGGGCCATTTTGAGGGCCTAAATGATGGTTTTTCGAGATAGAGCTCCTTAATCATAATCAAAGGAATTATTGAGCCCCCAAAATGAATATCCTCGACGATACCTTTCCAACGAGCTATCACACACCTAAAATGAAGATCGTATGAAAAATTTACGACCCCGGGAAGTTGATGTACTAACTTACCCAAACGGGACCCACATGAATTTTGGCACTTCATCTCCTAGGGTTAGGTTTTTGGATGTCTAGTGTTTTTGACATTCCTGTTTATTGAAAAAAGGCCTTCAGAGCATTATTGTAATCATCTTCTTGCGAATGCAAATAGCCGTCACATCTCTTCTCAGAGATAAGCTGTCACCATTCTAGAGAGTCTTTCACTCTGTATTTTTACAGTCTTTGTACATTTCTTTCATTAATAGAAATTGTGTATTACTATATATCTGTGTTTACGGTTGCATCTTTGATACATTTCTGTTATATTATTGAATATCTACGATATCTCTATGCATTTCTTTATTATATCTCCACTCTCAGTTCGTGTCGAAAATAATCTGGATCAATGGTATCAGAGCAGACTACTCTTGATTGTTTTTTTTAGTGCATGTCCCCGACGAGGTCCGATTATAGCAAGTTGGGTCTCGAGCTTGTCTCTCTTGAAGACAATCGCTCTCGCACACTCAATAAACCTTCAATGGTGAAAGAAAAGAAAAACGACGGAACAGACGATCTTATGCATTTGTTGCTTGAGCAAACTCTCACGCGATAGAGGGACGAAATGATGGAGAATTTTGACCACATCCTTCAATGTATGTCGATAGCAACAGACACATCTTCATAAAGCGTCCACTTTGGAGGCACCTCGCCTTTCAAGGTACAAGTTAATTTTGATATTTCTGTATTTGAAGGACAGATAGATGCAGAAGCCCTAGAAAAATGGTTAACTCTGCTAGAAGGTTATTTCTCTGTTCACAATTTTTCCGACAAAGAAAAGATCACCTTC
>SNQJ01S0006843.1:133604-150243 GCA_010110895.2 Picea sitchensis | reverse complement strand
ACTACATCCCAAACATCATCACCTAAGGCCATTAGGTATGTTCTCATTCTAACCTTCCAAAAGGCAAAATTTGTTCCATCAAATAGAGGAGGCTTATTGGCTGAAGTCCCTTCATGACTTTCCATGTTTAAGATTGCATATCTACCTTTAAATAAAAGGAACCCACTTTGATACCAATTGTTGAAATTACTAAGACAACTGAGAGGTGGGGGGGTGAATCAATTGTTACTATGCTTAAACAATATTAAGTCTATTAAACCATTTTTAATCTTTCATCAAGTGACCATCAGTATTATACATCATATGAACACCATAAATAATGAGCATCAATCACACATAAGATATACACATAGACAGATTTTCATGAGGAAACCCATAAAGGGAGAACACCTCTTCTTCTTCGAAATGATAGGCAGTCTTTTAAGTTCTATACATCATCTATGTTTGAGAACCAACTCAAAGTGAGGCCACTACCTTTGTTTTACAAGCTCCAACTTGTTTGAGATCACAAACTCTCTGGTTTCTCTGGCACCCACTAGAAGGAAGCACCAACTCCCTGAGTGTTCCATCACCGACTGGATGGAAGCGCCTACTTTCACTTATATAAGCACCAAATTGCATATAGAAAACTCTATGTTTTCCAAAGCACCACCCTACCACCCTGTTTTCTAGCCACAACTAGATGGAAGCTACAACTCCCAATATCCAAGCACCAACTCGAATATCAGAGGACCACAGTCCTCCCTAGCACCACCCTTCCTCCCTGATTATAAATGATTGAATAACCAACGACACAGATAAATCGATTCTTACCACTTCTTCTATGTTTTGTAAATCTGGTCTGCTTCTAACTGTTCTGCTATTCTTCTCTTCCTCTATCTATTCTTCAATTCTTCTCTTCCTATGTATGATCTGCAATTTAGCGTTGCTTCAAGTTGTTCTGCAATTCTTCTCTGCTTCAAGCTATTTTTCTATTCTGCTCTTGCTTCTGTCTGTTCAGCAACTGTTACTCATCTCTAAGTTTTATCTCAAGCTCCACAACCTTTAATTTTACTCTTCTTACCGTTCATCACATTTTTCTGGTTAGAATAACCAACTCTGCATAGTCGCTTCATATCTCCTTTTATTCACACATGCCTCATCAGTTACACCTCAAATCTTCTTGGTAAAAAATGCCTCAACAACTGAATCGCCAGCTGATCACGAATCATGAATCCGTTTTGCTAACTGAATCGTAACTAATTAATTAATTGTGAAGTGCAACAGTATCTCTCCGATCATATTCAAATTCACCTACACCATTGGATTAAATCGACAGGGTCTTGCATTTATCCCATATGTCCGTTGGCTGTGACTGAGCGCTAGACAAAATTTGAATTCCGTGATCTCACATCTCGACATTCCTCTGATAAAGGATATTGACACTCCAAGTCATGATTGCTGAGACTCCAAGATGGAGCTTAGCACTGCTAGCTTCTTCCCCTCACGTGACCATTGGTGGTGACCACAGGCTGTGCCAAAAGACACTTCATATTTCGTGAACTTATAAACTTCATTGAACCTGATCAACGGTCGAGATATCCAATGATCCGATGGTCCAGATCTCATCGCAATCTCTCATATCACGATTCCTGTGATGAAGAGTCTTGATGCTCTAAGTCACAATCGACGAGACTCCAAGATGGAGCTTAACATTGCTAGCTTCTTCCTCTCACGTGACCACCAATGGTGACCACAGGCTATGCCAAAAGGTGTTTCATATTTCGCAAAATTATAAACTTCATCGAGTCTGATCAATGGTCGAGATCTCCGATGATATGATGGTCCAGATCTCATTGTGATATCACATATCGTGATTCCTGTGAAGAAGAGTCTTTATGCTCTAAGTCCCGATCGACAAGACTCCGAGATGGAGCTTAACACCGCTAGCTTCTTCCTCTATCTTCCACAGATGTAACCACTGGCTGTGACCACAGCCTTATTTGAAAACACATTTCACAGTTTCGTGTCTTGGGTATTCTATCATGCTCTGATCTATCGCCAAGTTCCCCTCTTGGATCAACAATCCAGATCTTATCACGATTTCACCACTTCACGAGCCTTCTTCATGCCTGATCAACGGTCAACAATCCTTGGTGATCTGACGGTCCAGATCTTTTTGTGATATTGCATATCATGAGTTTGAACCTCTTTCCTTTGGATTTCCCGATCTACGAAACTCCGAAATGAAACCTTTGTAGTGCTTTGACTGTTTTCATCCTTCTAAGTTTGTACTGTTGATCTTGCCATTATCGCTATGCTACTGATCATGCTGATCTTCTCCATCTGATCATGCTAATCTTCGCCATCAATGACAAACAGGTGCCATCAATGACAAACACACATACTCTACCTCTGTCTAAAAACATGCCAACAAAGAATGCATGTAGCAACCACATCTCTTCTCAAAGATAGATACCACCATTCGAGCAAGTGTTTCAGTTATGGAGTTTTACTGTTTCAACCTATTTCATTATTTAATAGAAGATATTGTTCACTAGATATTTGTGTTTTTATTCATATCTATGTGTTTATTATATTCAGTCTGTTAATCAGTTTGTTCTTCTTCTAAATTTGGATCAAGAAACTAACACATGCATAACCTCCATATTTCAAAACAAGGCAGACTGGGGTAAAAAAACCTCTCCCTTAAAAAATGTTCCAAGCTTGAATCCTCGTTTCACCCTTCATGCAGAGCACTTTCTCCAGATGTTTCACAATGTCCATTTGATAGACTGCTGAAAATGTTGGGAAAATATCTCGCGACAGTCGTAAATGTGATAGTTCAATGCAAGTGAAGGTTGAATTATGTATATGAATATTTAACATGCACCCAATCATCATGTGAAAGAAGAAACCTAAAATACACAACAAGTTGAAGTTGGTGAAAGAGAATCGATGCCAAGAAAACCAACCTGGGTAGTAACATGAATACTTCACCTTCATGTTGGGTTCAATAAGAAAACACAATTCAAGACATTTCATGTTTTCATAGGCGATGGACAGACGATGAAATGTTGAAGAGAACATCCCCCTAGAGAATGCCTTCAACGTAATAATAGTAAAGTATCTTATGTGCTTATATCTCTCTTAAAAACGTTTTCAATCCAAAGATAAAGTAATTATGGAACACTTGTAAAAATATATTACTTATACATACTCTAAAATAAAACGAGAAGTGATAGTGGCTACTTCATGCTTTTAAAAGTTGAATCATAAATGGATAAATCTACTTATTAGTAACTATTGAGAACATCATAGGTATCAATTGAAATATTAGAAATATTTTTGAAATAATTTTTTGGTTAAAAGTTGTGGCATATTAATCTTATCCATAACACTCCAAAGTATAACTAAACTAGAAAATATGTGCTCGTCTAGATTCTTAGTAAGTGTTACCCCCCCACCCTAGGTGTAACTAGAGGAGATCATGTCTCATGGCCCACAATGAAGAAAATGACCCCATTAATGATGGTGTTCAACATGTCCACCTTAGTAGCCCAATAAACCCCCTTATATTGCCTCTTCTACTTTGGATTAGCCAAGCTCATCACATCTAGTCAACTTGGTGTATTAGAGATGGTAATCTAGCATCACCATGATGTATGTTAGTCCTTGTTTCATACGAAGTGTTGTTCTTATTGTACCAGGAATTTGAATGAATATCATTATTTGAATTTGTATAATGGATCATAAGCTCAAGAAGTTGTGTTCATTTCTTTGTTTCACCTTGGTGGTCAAAAATTGAGTTGTAGTCCTGTGTTGTCATCCCCAAGGAAAAGGCGTATTATTAGGGGGCCCTCCCAAGTGTAATGTTCCATTTCCCTGCCATACTTAACAATTACCATATTGGATCCTATCACATTTTACTAAACTTCAGTAATGGGTCATGGTCCATCTTCTCATGAGAAGATGGGCTAAAGGCCTAGAGGTTGATTGTAGTTTCTAGCAAAAGAAAAATAAAGAAACAATAATGCTAAAGAAAGAAATGAAAGATAACAAGGGATTCTCAAAATCTAGTCCATACTTGATCTCTATTGTAATACCCCTAGGCTGAACCCCAACTATAAATGTAAATGAAAATGTACTTAAGTTGGTGAGTTGTTTAATATCATTTTTGCATGCACCTTCCATGGTATAGTGCACACATGTATTGCACACTAAAATGATGAAATGTGCACATTCCAAGATACCACGCAAAACAAACTAAGTGTTCACAATTTTGAGGCCAAGAAGCCTTTGTGTATATGTTGTGCTTTATAGGTTGGTGAGATAGTTATTATAAGATAGGAGGCTTATGTGTTGAATTAGGCCAGAGAGCCTAGACGCTAAAGGCTGGTGAGCCTATTTTTGTATATGTCTTATCATTAATAAAATACATCATTGTGTGTTGACCGACCATGATAAAAGAGTATGGGGGGATAAACTCCACTAGTTATGGAAAGGGAGATAAAATGTAAAGATAAGGGGATAAAATAGAGAGCTTAATCCAAAAAGGAATATTATATTAATATTCCTTAAAGTATAAAGTATGGATAATTATTTTATCCTAATGTTCTAAGGATATGACAAGTGGGCCAAAGTATCCCTCAACATGAAAAGTGTCAAGTTGGGAACATGCATACATATAGTTTGGGCTTAGTTCATTTGGAGGAGGGATCCCATCGCTATTCAGTCACTCATTCAGTTTTCCTCTTTACCTTCCTATACCTGTATCTGTACCCATACATGTACCTATATCCATACTGGTACCTATACCTGTACTTGTATATATACCTAGTTAGCTTAGTAGTTGGACTGAAGAAGCAGGTTGTGAGGCCCATGGGATATTGGAGAGGCAGGTTGTCAGGCCCATGAGAAATTCTATCTAGGTGAGATAATTGTTGGGGATTTATCTCTCGAAGGTGACAAACTGCACCTACAGGGCTCTGAGAATTCATGTCCAGCATGTTGTTGAAGCCTCAGAAAGGAAGGGGTGCAGTCGAAGCACTATTGAGAAGAGAAGGGGCACACTTTCTGGAGTGGGACAGACATGTGGGGAATGAGGGACTGTGGGCTGTTAGTTTGAGTTGGCACCTGTGACAGTGTTTTTCCTGTTGTCTAAGATACATCATCCTAGATAGGAATCCATTTACCTGGGTGTATTTTAGTCCCATCTCGAGGGTGACCCACTACTGAGACTGATGAGTAGCTTGGTCTAAGGCTGGGAGTTTCATGGAAGGTGTGCATGCAGTTGGTGATATTTTTACCTAGATAAGTGTCAATTGTGTGTTAAATTATGTGTTGCATTATTATTTATGTGTTTATTTTTATGGCTTTTTCCTTTTTGTGCTGCATGTGTATTTTTATTATTATTCTGTATGAATCTGTGCATTTGCAGAATGTATGTGTCTATTTTAAGTTTTAGATATAAAGTTTCGCAAGAGTTTCTGTGTGTATATGTTTTAATTTGTATACAGTTCGAAAATTTTATGTGGCATATCCTAGTTGTATGTTGGGGATGTTACATCTACCCTTTCCACATTCACCCCAGTCCCAAGTAGTGATGCTATAGGTTGAAAACTTATAAAGAGGACCTTCAAATATGATAAGAAGAAAAATAAAAAGGAAGATTAAGGGCTTTTCAAAAATGTAGGACTTAGAAAGTTGTAACTCAAGAGAAAACATACCTTCCATAAAGGCTCTTATAAAAATGGATTCAATGACACCATAAACCGTGAAGTAATCACAATGCATACCACTATCACACTTACTCTTGAAGGGTTCTATTCTTTCACTATTTTCCCTGGGACATATCCCTTTACTTGGCATTTTCTTTCATTTTTTTGGTTGGCATACCTAATAGGGTTAGATGAAGGTATTCTCATATTCAAACTTTCAAAATTACATAAAGTCCTAAGCTAATGTGAAATTTTAAGGGGATACTCGATGTGAATTATTTATGTGGATTATATATTAAGTAACAACTTACTTTGTATGATCTAAGGACTTGTATATATTATGAACATTGGTTTTACTTGATTTCATACTTTGTTTTGATTTGGATGTACTTAACATGGTACTTTGAAGGAATCCCTAGGCTTTGACTCAGGGCATTGTTTGTTTGTTGCAAGATATGGCACATGTGATGAAAATCATTGAGTCATCGAGTGGATTGACATACTCAAATATTGGGTCTCACATGTTATGCACCTTGGATGACGTACATATGGGATTTTTTATGCTAGATATGATCATTGTGGAAAAGGATGGGAAGGAATCCCACACCCTAGGCTCTACATCCCATAAACTATCTTGCATCTGATGGAGGACGTTTCACTGGGAGGTGATTGGATGACACATAGATATGGCATACACCATTATGCTCCTGAGATGTTATCCTTTACACCTTGGACATTGGGAATTTATATGATGATTTCATGCTAGGGTTTGGTGGAAATGATGGGGATTCTTTCCATTTAGACACCAGATGATGACTTGAGATGTGGCATGGAGTTCTATCATCTTTCTTGCACCTTAGATAATGACACATGACGCTAGAGAGGCCCTTCTATCCCATCAGAGGCATGACATCACCACACATGTGGATTTCTGATTTATTTTTTGTATTTATTGTTATTGTAGAGGCTATTTTGAGGGGTCGACCCCACTTGTAACTTAAAATTATAAAATTTTGTGGACAAGGTGCCAGGGTTTACCTTATATTAATAAGGCTAGGATTGCAAATTGTTACACATGATTTTGGTCATCTTGGTGATGTATTAACAATGGTGTACTCAGGCTCCCAACAAGAACTTTCTCCTGAGAAAAGTGGCATTTATCTCCTTCCATAAAACATATTTTCAAAGTGAGTTCGCAGGTTGTCTATAGCCTAGGGTGCGAGAATGACCCATTCTCATAGTCCACCTTCAGCTAGGGTGCAAACTTATCGCACTATGCTCTATACTTAGGGTGCGAACTTGTTTTCAAGCTTGGAAAAAAGATGAAATCTCGATGGTTCTAGAAGGGAATCTTCTAGAAAATGGGTAATTGGCATTCAAATGGTTATCATTTTACTGGCTTGCCTGATTTGGTGGGATCATTCTCATCCATGTAACCATCTGATCCTCTCCTATATATTGATAGGATTCTCATGGAAAAGGTTAAGCAAGATTAATTGAATAATTGGTGAAGGAATTGTGTGAAGAGCCCTGCTTGGAAAAAAGCTTGGAGACTCTAGTAGGTATATCAAGAGGAATTGGGTCTTCTTGATACAAGGAAAGAGCAAGTGTGTGTGTTGGAACCAAGAGTCACCGAAAGGAAGCTTGCGACATCAAGGTGATCAGGTTGTATCTTCTACTTTCGATTAATATGATACAGCGGCATGTCCTTTTCCCATAAAGTCATTCTTACTTTATTGTGTAATTCCTTGATCATACACATAAGTTGATGATTGAATACATTTTGCTATATTCACTTTGGTTGGTTTGTGTTGTCTTGGTCTTGACCTCACTAGAGCACCAGAGTGAAGCGGGAGAAACAAATACCCTAGGAAGCGATACAAATGTATGTTACTTGTTCCTCCTTACTAGCTAATTCAATGGTCATAACTTAGGGAAAGAGTCATGTCCTGTTCTTTTTTTTTCTAGATCCAAGTGGATCTAGGGAGATCTGTTAGTGTCTGCACCTACCGATTAGTCCGATAACAAAATTAGCGACTCCACTGGGGATGAAACCCATTTTTTAGTGGTTTTTGGTATTTTTCCTTTGCCATTTTCTCTTGCCTTACCTTTCTTCATTTCTATCAATCTCCGAGTCTTCAAGACACCCTGAAAGACTCTCTGGGTCTAGAAGTCCCTTCAAAAATTTTGTCTTTTTCCAAAATTTTGCCTAGTTTTAGGCCTTCGCGCACTAAACCCCATAGTGGCCTGCGAGAACACCTTGAGTTCGCACTCTGCCTTTCAGTCTAGTGTGAATTTCTCATACCCTGCTCAAAGCCATCCTGCGAGAATGATCCATTCTCACACTGTGTATTACTGATAGCCTATGAACCCTCTTTTAAAATTTTTGGATTTAAAGCTTTTGCATGCTCAGATGCCCAGATCAGTATAGGTGTCTGAAAAGAACTTCTTGGACCACTGGTTGATGTTTTCTTGACTTTGGATTTTGTGCACGATCAGTCTTCGGAAATCAAAGGCTCTTCCTGTCCATCTTTTCTCAACTCTCATCTCTCGACTTTTTTTTTTTAACAAGGATACTCTCTAATCCTGGAATCAGAGCACTTGTTTGGTTAGGAGTCGGTAATCAGTTTGAAAGTTGGGATTGTTTGTCTTTCTCTTTTTCTCATCACTTGGAAGATCATTGTTGTCATGCAATTGAAAAGACTAGTCTTGTCTTCTTGTCATTTTTGTTTCCATTGAAATATTGGTTTGGGTTTTTGTTTATTGCTTGTTCATTAGTTATTGGTTTTCCTTACTTCCACCACCTTGGTGTAGATCTTTTTTGAAAAGTAAAAAGCATTTTTCTTTCAAAAACATTTTCATTTTGAAAATATTGGAAATCAATTGTTGAAAAAGAACAAATAGAGAATTGTCATTATTACGTGATTCGTTGAGATTACATTTTAAAGGAGATTGCATATCGTAGTTCAAGATTGTTCCAGAAAACTTCTCTTTCCCTCCCGTACATAGGATTCATCAAACGAAAATTGATATATTTCATCCCTATCTATGCATTGTTGGGTCAGAGTCTCACACAACATCAGTTTCATCTCCATTTCCTTTGAGTAACAACAACCCTTAATAACATTGCGCAATTTTAAAATTTAACTAGTAACTCTTTTCTAGGGCTCTATTACACCAACAATTATCTAGGCTAGCGCTTTGGAATAGGCAAAGAGATACACTCTCCAGAGAAAAAAACACACAATAGCATATTGTGTTAAGGAGTGTCAAATTCCATTTGTAACATTTCGTCCTGGGAATCCCTTCTCACACAAGGGTCAAACATGAGGTCGCATTGATATCAACAGAGTTACTCACCCTGCGTTGTTGATATCAGTGTAGAGATTGCACATATTACGGGGGTCACTTGGAGGTATACCCACAATGATGAGTGGAAGCCTCTCAAGTTGATTTCAGGCTTGATACCCTGCCCTTGCATGTGGATCAGACTGTCGACTGTCCCCCTAGGATTTATTGTTGTCGGTGGTAACCTTAGTGGCCTATCTTTTTAGGGTCTTACACAAGGTGACTGTGGAGGGGAAAGTATTCATGGTACCTGGAATCAATGTTGGCCAAACTCACTCGGGCTCCTTCGAGGGTATACCCACGATTATGTGTGGGAGCTTGAACTAGGGTGTAAGTCCATTAAGAAGGTCATCAGCATAACTTTTCCACACTAGCCCAACCCCTTCTCGTCTCGTTGTTGCGACGTTGGATTTCATCACCAACTAGTGACTTCAGAATTAGAAGGTATTGTTTGCTTGGTATTGTTTCCTAGATTTTTTTTACTAGCGCATGCTTTATGTTTACCCAAGTTGACCATAGGAATTTCTTCGTAAGTTTGTAACTCATTCACAATAGACCCTCCACATCGTTCACGTAGAATGCAGGGATTACCTCCAGAAAACCTAGAAGGTTCTAAACCCTTGCCTACAAGCTCACCTGAGGGCTCTCCTCAACAGAGTGAAGTCCAAGACATCACCACTCCACAAGTGGAAAGAACTGACTCTCTAGAATGGTTCTAAATTACCAATTCTCGAGAGGACTTTCAACTTCACCCCGATTATGAGAGATGTATTATGTGAGTGAATTCTTCTGAAGATTTAGTTGTTGTGTCTTCTGAATCATCGAATGGACCCTTTCTAGGACCTGAGGGCCAAGATCCTTTTTGGTCTGCTGGCATTTTTAGACAAGACCTTTTTGGTCTAGGATCAGGCATTGAAATCACTGTCTCACTTGCATTCCCCGAAACCTCCGACCCAGACACAGTACCTTTTATTACTGCTTATTATTTTCTTGGTACAGAAGCTCCACGAGCTAACCACATATTGACCATACCTATAGAAATGGTCCATTACACAGACACTATGAGTATTCACACCAGGATTACAGTGGCTAGTCAAGCCCCCATCAGCATACCGCTCTCGCCCAGTGTGACCCCGACACTTCCACCTGGATACCGTGCGTTGAATGCTTCTATTCCCACTTCTACGTAAACCCCATCCAAAACTCCTGGTGGTACCTCTTCTTCTGGGCACTCTCCTCCCGGCTTCATTCTGACACTTCCTCAACCCCCTTTTGGAGGACCTTTTTCATCCTCTATCAGCGACACTATTCCGTCATTCATACCAAATTACCAGATTCCTATTGGTGGACAATTTCGCCAAGAAGGTTTGACTCAACCCCCCCATTTAGGGAAAATTCCTATTAGAACAAAAATCCCAATTGGAACACAACCCCCAATTGGAACACAACCCCCGATTGGAGGAAAACCCCCACTGACCCCACCCTATGGAAAAAACATACCTCCATCCTTGGCCCAGTATTGGAACCATCTGATACAACATAATTTTCAATCGATTGGGGGGCAACAGCTTCCAGCTACATCCGTTATACCCCCTAGTATAGGCCAACTATATCCAGGTACGTCCAATCCTATTTGGGTCTCGAATGCTCAAACTCACATCCTTGTTCAAGGATACAATCCCATGAGCTACTTTCCTCCACAACAACTACCAAATATGCTTGGGTCTTCACATTGTATGCAGACTTCTTATGGTCCCACTGGTTTGCTGACAGGACTTCCTCCCCAAAGCCACTAGTACCCGCATGTGAATAGACAGTTACCCTTCTTGGCCACTTTGGACCTCCCGGATCTGTCGAGGGTTTTAAACGATCCAATCTGTCACTCTCCCCAATGGCTTGCTATACCAGCCAAGCTACCATTGGACATCCCTAAATTAAATGGCAAAGTGGGAGAGGACCCGAACAATCACTTCATGACTTTTCACCTCTAGTGCTCATCCAACTCCTTGATGGATGAATCTATTCGATTATGTATTTTTCAAAGAACTCTCAGAGGTTCTACTGCGAAGTGGTATATAGAATTACCACGAGGTTTCTTCGCCGACTTCAACACCCTAGCTATGGTTTTCGTCACCCACTACCAGCTACCGATCGGTTATGAAATGGGGACCGAGATTTTGAGTTCTTTCAAACAAGCCAAAGCCACTCATATATCCGATCACATTCATGAGTGGCGATGGAGACGACGTCTCATCAAACTCAAACTTCCTGATCAGTTGCTGGTAGAGCGGTTCACTCATGACATTGCCATGGGTGGAGTTGTCACAGAAGAATAAGCCATAATTCGTGTTCAATACCTTGACCTCGTTTACTCACAAACAGGTACCCTTTACGACTTACTCCCTGATGCACCTCGTCCTTCCACTTCCGCCACTTCAACTACTCCAGTTGCTTCTCATGTAGCCGACGGTGTGATTGGAACTTTCCATGCCCAAACACATTCTGTCTCAAGCAACAACCCCAAACCCACTTCTTCTAATGTTCAAAATTCTTCATCTCCTACCCCTCCCACTGGAAAGACTTCTAAGGTAAATGTTGTTCAATCTACCCCAGCCGGTAAAAACAAATCCAGAAAGGGAAAGGGTAACAATAAGGAGGACAAAAATACTCCTCAAGTAAAGAGAACCAAAACCCCACCTGTTGACGATAGAGATAAGTGCAAACCTCGATACCCTTGTCTTATCTGCAGTGATGATCACTACACGAAGGATTGTCCACGACGCACCAAGGTTACTAAGTTCCTTCAAGGGGCTCTGAAACCACCCACTCCGACCGTTTTGTCCCAACCCTTCCCCTCTCAACAATAGGCCCAATTGGTCATTAATGACCAACCTTCCCCTTCTACTATGTCCTATGTATTGATGTGTACTGGAGATTCAAATAAGAATGACATTGCCCTCACCACTCAAGCCAAAGATTATTCTCTCTCTAAGGAGAAGGTTGATGATCTACCTCCTTCATTGGTACAACCCTCTCCCGTGACTCCACCTACCAATGGTCCTCTTCATCTCAAACGACCGAGCCTTGACACAGTTCTTTGACCCCCTCTAAAGGGCGTCATTCGAAAATCAACTTTCAATCCTCATGCTCGTGCTACCCAGAACTACAGTATTGTTGAAGATCTGGTCCAAGCACCTTCTGCGATGTCAGCCCTCGAAGTCCTTCAAAGTTGTCCCACACAATGGAAGGCACTATTAAAATCTATCAGTGGAATTGACCCGATGGACACGAATTTAATAATTTTTGACTTGGAAGATCACATTCCAAGGTTACCCCCTCAACTCATGTTCCAAATCCAAGTGATTGTCTCCAACAAAAACATTTGTAGAATCGTTATCGATGAGGGTGCCTCGACGTGCGGCATGTCTATTACCTGCTGGAAAGCCATCGACTCTCCCTCTCTGACTGAATCCCATAACACACTCAAAGCCTTTAATGGCTCCGTTTTTAAGCCCTACGGTGTCCTTCCTTCGTTGACAATCACGCTAGAAGGCAAAACGGTCCAAGTCGAAGTAGAAGTCTTTGACGCTCCTCTCGATTACAATCTTCTGCTTGGCCGTAGCTAGATCGATTCCATGCACGCAGTTGTGCCGACTCTTTTTCATGTTGTACATTTTCCACATCAAGGAAAGGTCATTATCGTCGATCAATTAGCCTTCTTTAACTCAGATATGCATACTGGAAACATACCATTCATCACTAAAACCCCACCGGGTTACGGGAACATCGGTGTAGGTATTATCAAAGACTCTTCGTTGATGGGTACCTTCCCCATTCCACCGCCCAATGTTCCACACTCATCCATTACTTCAATCAACATGATCTCCACCTCGATTCATGAAACCCCTGCATCTCACGACCCTTGGATGGTACCTGACCCTAGCGATCATCTTCGTTATGACGACGAAATGCCTTTGAGTCCAGCCGAATCTTCCTATCAGGCCATTCAATCGGCAACCCCTTATACCCCCTCTCTTGGTGAGTCATCTCCAGACCCTTTCTGTGTTATTTTTCCCATGGACAATATGATTATGTTTGTCATGGAAGACACCCCTTGGAACGATGGGCATCACCATTCCATCCTCTTCCTAGAACAACACACTCTCGAGAGATACCAACAGATCTCGACTCCGTCGACCGTTGTCATCATTTGAATTGTTCTTGATTCCACACATGATGTGTTTTATGAAGGGAAATTAAGTAATATCTCACCCACTATTCCCCTCGACATATCCATCAAACCTGGAATTGTCGAAAATGTGCATATCTGGGCTTCATGTTCCCCTGATGAACTCGTCACCTATAAGTCACTTTTAAAATAATTTCGTGACGTCTTCGCCTAGAGCGATGAAGAAATGTTGGGTATCGACCTCGACATTGTGATACATGAGATTAAGACATACCCAGATGCTAAACTCATCCGGGAATGCATTCGTCCAGTTCAGCAACGTAAAGTGGATGCTATCAAACTTGAAGTCGAAAAACTTCTCAAAGCCGACTTTATTTACTCGATGTCCCTCACTGACTGGGTTTCCAATCTTGTCCCAATCGACAAGAAACAAGGCACAATCCACGTATGCGTTGATTATAGGGATATTAACAAAGCTTGTCCTAAGGACAACTTTCCTACCCCGTTCGTCGACCAGATTGTCGACGATTGCGCCGGAAGTGAAATCTTCTCTCTGATGGATGGTTTCTCCGGATATAATCAAATCAATATTGTTCCCGAGGATCAACACAATACTTCTTTTATTTGTCCTTGGGGCCCTTTCACCTATCAAAAACTTCCTTTCGGTCTAAAGAACGCTGGCATAACTTTTCAATGCGCTATGTCTTATGCCTTCCATGATATCAAGCACATCGTGCAACCATATCTTGATGACTTACCTGCTCATTCCATGAATTGAGTCGATCATCCAATCCACCTCTGAGCCATTTTCATCCACTATCAGTTTTACCATATACGCTTGAATCCTCACAAGTGCATTTTCTGCATGGAATCCGGCCGACTTCTAGGCTTTATTGTTTCACGTCAAAGGATCAGGGTAGGTCCCTTAAAGGTTGAGGTGATTCTTAATCTCCCTCCTCCTTCTACACTTCACCAGTTACAAAGTTTGCAAGGGAAAGAAAACTTTCTTCATCGTTTCATCCCGAATTATGCCGAGATAACTCGTGGATTTACGCGACTCCTCAAAAAGGGGTTTGAGTTCGTATGGGATACCATCACAAAAAAAGCCTTCGAAGATTTGAAACTGTCACTGACACGTGCTACACTTATTTTCCCCCCCGATTACAGTCGCGATTATTTCCTCTACCTCACAGCCTCGGATTACACCATCGCTATGGTTCTCGTCCAAGAGGATGATTCTCATGATGAACATGTTATCTATTACTTGAGTCAAA
Source organism: Picea sitchensis (assembly GCA_010110895.2). Lineage (NCBI taxonomy): Eukaryota > Viridiplantae > Streptophyta > Pinopsida > Pinales > Pinaceae > Picea > Picea sitchensis. Next base: position 135,733 of record SNQJ01S0006843.1, on the reverse strand, counting down.
GTCTAATGCCTACCGAAACCAAGTATTTACATGTTAAAAAACTGGCCTTGGTAGTCGTCCAAGTAGTTCAACGCTTCTGGCACTATATCCTCTCTCGCAAGACTACGGTGATTTCTAACTACAACCCTATGCAACACATTCTCATACGTCAATTGCTAGGGGGGAAATACTCCAAGTGGATAGTTATACTCCAAGAGTTTGACTTGGAATTCGAACGAGCTAAGTCCAAGAAGTCCTTAGTATTTTCCGAGTTGATATGCAACCTCCCCTACTCTGTAAGGGAAAATGTAGCAGCGGATTCATTACTTGATGAATCCCTTTTCCTAATTAGTTCCAATGATCTTTGGTATGGCGATATCATCATATATCTCCAAACCCAGACTTTCCAGCCCAATTTTTCCAGTACTGACCGACATCAAATATGCTACCAAGCCCGTCAATATATTATCCTTGGGGATACTCTCTATCGTCGTGGGATTGACTCAATTTTTCACCACTGCCTCATGTTTGACGAAGCCGAGAAAGCCTTAAATGATTGCCATTCTGGAGCCTACAATGGTCATATGTCCAGGTATGCTACTGCCCAGAAGATCTTATGAGCAGGGTATTTTTGTCCTTCTTTATTTAACGATTGCATAATCGCCATCCAAAAATGCCACACTTGCCAGACCTATAATCATAATATACAGTCACATCCCGCTCCTCTTCACCTTGTGGTCTCCATTGGTCCCTTTGCAAAATGGGGCATCGATTTCATGACATGTCACCCCCACTCGGCCGGGGGGCATGGATACATTATTGTAGCCATAGATTGTTTTACGAAATGGGCTGAGGCGATGCCGACATTTGACAATACTGGAAAGACCGCAACATTATTCATTTTCTATCACATCATAGCTCATTTTGGTGTTCCTCAGGCTATCATCACTAATCACGGTAGCCACTTTAGAAACTTCATGATGTCCAAACTCACTAAAAAGTTGGGTCTTTGCCATGAAGACTCAACACCCTATTACCCACAAGACAACAACCAAGTCAAAGAAATTAATAAATTTCTCATAACCATACTTTGACGAATGATAGGGATTCAAAAAACAAGTTGGCACACAATGTTGTTCTCAGCATTGTGGGCTTCTAGGACATCCATTAAGTCCACTACTGGGTTTACACCTTTCCGGTTAGTCTATGGTTTAGAAGCCATTCTCCCGATTGAATGTGAGATACCCTCTTTAAAACTAGTTGTCGAACTCCTACCAAACACTTCTGCCAAGGAAGAACGTCTGTTGTACCTTATGCGATTAGATTAAACTCGACGCGACGCTACCCTAGTCATAGAAGCTCAGAAGAAATGTGTCAAATCCAAATACGACAAACATGTCAAGCCTTGTGTTTTCTCCGAAGGAGATCTGGTTCTCCTCTATGAACAAGATCGAGACATGCTAGGGGATGGAAAATTCGAACCCATGTGGCGAGGTCCTTATATCGTTAGACGAGTTTTGGAGAAATGATCTTACGAGTTAGTAGATTACAATAGTATCCCTTTGAGTGAACCTAGGAATGGGTTATACTTGAAGAAGTACTATGCATAAGATCACCTGTGCACGAGTACTTGTATTTTATTGTATCATACTTCTTGTGTGTTAATGTAGTTTTCTTTTTTGTTATTTGGTCTCTACCCTTATGTGACATTGTGTTTGATTTTCAGATGTCAGATTCTTCACTACCCCACATTGGCTTTGCTGATGGTGCTAGCCGTAGTACTCAGAACCTTGCTTCTGCTGCGTGGGCAATTTACGCCCCTACAAACGAACTTATCACTTTACGATGCATGTGCCTCAGCCGTGCGACCAACAATATTGCAGAGTATAGCACCGTTATCGAATTTTTGATTGATTCTATCTCGCTTGGTATCCATCACTTGGTTGTACGACTCAATTCACAGCTCGTAGTACTACAGTTAATTAATGTCTATGCTATTCGAAGTCCTACTTTGTTACGGGTGTATTTGTGAATTCGCCTCTTGGAATGTTATTTTGATTATATTGAGTATCAACATATTCCTAGATGTCTAAATACATTAACTGATGCATTAGCTAACTATGTATTAGACAGACATTTGGGTCATTTAT
>SNQJ01S0006843.1:107658-133554 GCA_010110895.2 Picea sitchensis | reverse complement strand
CATTCTTACTTTATTGTGTAATTCCTTGATCATATGCATAAGTTGACGATTGAATACATTTTTCTATCTTCACTTTGGTTGGTTTGTGTTGTCTTGGTCTTGACCTCACGAGAGCACTGGAGCGAAGTGGGAGCAACAAAGGCCTAAGGAAGTGATATAAAGGTATGTCACTTGTTCCTCCTTACTAGCTAATTCGATGGTCATAACTTAGGGAAAGAGTCATGTCCTGTCGTGTTTTGTTCTAGATCTAGGTGGATCTAGGGAGATCTGTTAGTGTTCGCACCTACCGATTAGTCCAATAAAAGAAGAGGCCAGGAAAGAGCCCACGGGATTGACAGAACCTACATGAAGAAGGAAATGGGACCTATGTAGATTGATTGGGGTCTAATAAAGGCCCGAAGAGTCGATCTGACTCCTTGATATGAACGATCCTAGATCGGGAGGTCGAGCAGCCCCGATGGGAGAAGGGGGGTCTGCATCAACATCTTTTGAATCATTAGGTTAACACTATATATTTCTAGGCTTCTTTAGTATCAATTCACTTTTTCATTAGGAGAAGTGTTAACAAAAACACATTTTTTGAGCTAGAATTCAATGGCAAAGACAAGAAGAGTAAACAACTTGTTGTGCAAACACTTGTTGCAAGTTTAGAAAATATTTCCTAAGTCTATCAATTGTTGTAGCAATATCTTATCTTTTTCCTATCCTCATGTATATTCTTGAATTTTGTTGTCATTTTCCTATCAAGTTTTCTAATATAAGAATTAAATTGTGTTTTTGCAGCATATAATTCAAGCATTAATTGTGCATTTTTTTGTATGATTGTTGATCAGTTCAAACTACCTTGGAGTGAATGGATGTATTTTGTTTCTCTAAGGGCCAAGATATCAAGAAATTTATTGAATGTAGATGGATCATTGTATATTGCTACAATGCCAAATATTAGCTTCACATTTGTGTGTGTTTTTTTATTGTCAAACTCCATAAGTTCTAATATTTTTGTTTCTCTCATTGTTGGGATAGAGAAATTGAACCTACATTTCATTTTTTTTTTTTATCGACAATTTATTGTGTGATGTTGGCACTACACTAATCTAGAATATTTACAAGTGTTCATGTATCAAAAAACATGTGTCCATACATAAATTCCTCTATTTTAGTATTTGAGTTTGCTCCATAGATTGATACATTCTTCACCCATAAAAATGCATAGTCATGTTGGATCTTCTCTATTTTGAAATTATGTCACAAAATAATGGTCTTCCAATTCACCAAAGTATTTTTGGTCATGGGAAACTAGTTGGTGTAGAGCATTTATTATATGTGTGTAGTGGTGCACACAAGTTATTGGATCATTCCTAATCAAATCTATGTCTTGATCTCCTTATGTGCCATTTATTCCAATCCATGGGTGGCTATGAGATTCATCACTTACTGCACCCATTGGTGTTGATCATCAATGCTTTACACTACTAAAAGAAACACATAATGTGATGTAGGAGCATCGCTTCACTCAGCACATGCGCCAGCTAGCCATCACATCAAAGCACGCATTCAAGGAGAAGAGCGGCACCAGCCCTCTCGATTTCAAATTTCAAATTGAAATTAAATGAATTAAATGATTGTAAGGCTAGTAGAGCCAAGCCATGCTTTTGTGTAGGATGTAGATAGAGTCGCCTTTAATGGCTGACAACAGGCTGAGATATAGATCCAACTCAGACTAGACATCCATTGAATAACCATTCAATGTAATTAATGAGAGTAGGTGAGATGGAGGGAAGAGCTCGAGGAGCCCCTCTTTGTAAAAGATATTTTTTTGTATCTAGATGAGTGAGTTCTAGAGGGAGAGAGAGGTGTGAGTTAGGAAGAAGAAAGAGAAGAGAGAGCCGAGACTTTGTTGCAGTCAAAGCTCGAACACATTGTAATCAGGCATTCATATTAATACAAACAGAGCAGTTTTTCTTGTATATTGTATTGTGTGTGTTTGTGAACGTCTTTTATGCTTTTATGTGCATATGTTGTAGATCTATGTTAGATGCCATCTACAGGGATAGATAGATTTTCTCATCTATTCAGGAGTTTCTTTGATTTTCCAGTCTAGGTTCTTTGTGGCTTCATGCAAGGGGTTGCATGACAGAGTATTGAGGACTCTGTAAGCCAATGCAAAGAGTGCACATCTGAGTTCTATGGAGTTCAGGCAAAGACGTGCCAGGAGGGCGCACCAGAGGAAGTCATAGACTCGGAAGGAGAATCCTCAAGGTTTCTGAACACCTTGGAGGTAAGATTGTGCTGCGGAGGGCATAGAGAGTAGACAAAGTCACTGAAGGTTCTATAAATCTCTATCAGGAGTGCATCGAGCAAGTGAAACAAGTGCACAGAAGAACTTTGTTTTGAGTTCATAGACAGGAGAAGTGTCTAGGAGAAGACCCTCGCAGAGTTGTTGAATACTCTGTAGGCTCAGCAAGGTGTGCTTGAGCAGGAGGTTTCCAAGAAGGCACCAAATTCCCCTTCGAATGGAAAGACAAGGGGCCAAGTCCCTTAGAGAATTCGAGTCTGCAAAGTTCAGAAGGAATAGTGCCTTTGCGCACAGAGTTCCAAAAGAAAGGAACAGCAAGCCAAGGCTCTTCGAAGTCCAAGCCTCTGACAAAGCTCAGGAGAGATAGCACGAAGCTACGCATAGAGCGTAGGGAAGGTGCTAGGGACAATGTCAAATTTCAAGTTGACCAAGCTCAGGAGAGGTAAAGTTTCCAGAAACGCAGAAGAGACCCAAAGGATCAGGGCTCGTAGGAGAAATATCGAAGGTCGAGACCTTCGAAGCATGGAAACCTCCTAAGGGAAGGTGAAGAAGCGAAAGCTCAGGAGGATAATCACAGCTATCATTGGATTGGCACCATGAGAGAATATCTGGACCATTGAATCCATGTCTAGACATAAGAGGAACACGCACAGGGAAGGTCAGATCTGGGCTGCCAGATCTGAGCGCAAAGGAGCGATAGTCGTAGGATCCAGAAGAAGGCGCACGAGGTTTAACCTTGTGTATGCAGAGGAGAATGGACTCGTCAAAGTTCTGATTAGATCAGAACCGTCCATCGGAGAGGATGCGTGGTAGATATCCACATATATCAGAGAATCAACTACCATGAGAATGAGAGTGAAGACTCCCCCAAACTCGCGAAAGGTGAATCGTCAGTTTGAATCCAGGTCGTCGGTTGTCTCGACATCATCGCGACCATCCCTTTCCAAGAGGATGTGTGGCAGGGTTCCACATAAGTCAGAGGTTTGAAAGGGGAAGAGTCGACATCATCATGGCCATCCATCGGAGAGGAAACGTGGCAAGAGTTCAATGTTTCGATGACACGTTACTGAAGAAAGTCAACAGACAAAGTAGTGAGAATTCACGACAGACGAAATTGTGATTTAATCGCAACCATTGATTGAGGAGAGACTTGGACCGTTGATCGTCCAAGGGCGAATTATCGGCATTCGGGTATCGAGAGTTGGGACGACATAAGTACTTGACTTCCACATCGTAGATATGTGAAATGCGACGAGCACCTTTTGGGCTCAATCGATGATCACAGGACATAGTCACATGGAAAGAACCCAAGGGAGGAGCTAAAGACCCGTTAGCCCATTTCAGGGTTCGGGGTTTCATAGATCTGGGGTGTTGGGTATGTATCATGCCAACACTCTCGAAGTCATGATTTATGAAAGACGCCTTTTGGCGTGGCCTAAGATCATAGTGTCGTGGTCACTTGGGAGAAAGGCCCGCGCCTGGTGCTTAGTTGCACAGGGCGGGTCTCAAAGAGGACCTGTGGATTTGTTCAAGGGTTCTAGCAGGGAACAAAAGAAGTCGCTTCGGCTTGGGGAGTTTGGAGGACAATCCTTGACCGGGAGGTCGGCGAACCCTGCCAAGGCAGAGGTAGCGGATCTGCATCAAGTGGTATCAGAGCCACTTTTTGTCTATAGACTGCAGATAGAGGGAGGAAAAATAGAAGAAGAAGAAGATAGAGTGTTGATGCTCTATAAATATTGTTGCAAGGCATGCAACAAATGGTAGGCAACCAGGTGGGTTGAAACCAGAGAGAAAGAAGATGGCTATTGAAGGCCATGAACGTGGTCCAAAATAATATCACCAACAGAAAAACAAGGTTGAGATAGATAAAGAACTCAGCAAGATAAGGGAAAGAATGGAGAAGCTTTCATTTAAAATGTAGTAGGATGCAAAAAAGCATTTTGTATATGAATGGCCTCTGAAGAGGAAAGCAAAATGGCCCTTTCAGAAATTGTTGGCCAGAGGACAGCGAAAGTTGTTGAGAGGATGGATTAGGCATGTTGAAACCCTTAGAAGTGAAGAGGAAGTGGTTCATATTTGTGAGCCAGAAGCTGGGAAGAGTCTCAGTGATGGTGAGGAGGAGAGATCAAGCAGAGATCTCAGAAACTGCCAAGTGGGCGGTGAGGAACTTTCAAGTTGCCAGGTGGGAAATGAGATGGCATCATTGGAGGATCCCATAGACTTCCAGATGGGCAGAGAAGAAATACCATATTGCCAGGTGGGCAAGGGAGAGCAGATGAGGCCATGTGAGAGTCTCATGAACTCAGGGGTGAGGTTGGATCAGCAAGGAGAGCTGACAAAGAAGGGTCAAAGGATTCTTCTGATCATTGGAGGAATAGAGGCATTCCTGCCACATAGCCTAGTTAAAGAGAGAGATTGTGTTGCAAAGGAAACAAGAGGAGAAGGATAGCCAGCAATGACTGTCATAGAGGAAGAACAAATGGAGCGGGCATCATAATCTATCTTAGCATAACGAGAGCGTGCAGATGAGATACTAACTCCATGGGAGAAGGAGTTAGGAATGCTGGAGGATTGATTGAACAATCCAAAGCAAGTAGATGACTGCCAATAGAAAGTCATGTAGATTTCGAGAGAAGGGAATTCGACAGAATTGCTTGAAATTTTCAGCCAGGACGCTGAACAGGAGGTAACTGCAGCACTGAAGCCTGCAGCAGAAAATGAAGAAGAATTCTAGTCTGGGGAGCAGCTGGAAGAACCTGGAGATATGCCAGCAGGAGAAATGGAAGAACAAATATGTCAGAAAAGGAATCTGAGCAGCAACTCAGTGAAGAGACTACAGAGTTGAAATTTGCAGCAAAGTGGCAAGCTAAGGCCACAAGATATGGATAAAATGGCACGAGGGATAGAATTGATCTACCCATTTGCAGGGAAGAAGTGCAGCCGAGGAGACTGCATAAAGAGGACCAGCAACTGGAGAAGTTGGATGAGGTAATTGAGGAAATCAGAAAGTTGATGTTGAGGTTAGTGCAAGAATTTGTCTGCAGGGAGAAGCTGAACAGAGGGAAGCCTACTAGAGCAGCAAGGAAGTAGCAGCAACAGCAGCAAAGTAGTGGAGTAGATGCACAGCTCCAACGAACAGTTTGGGATCTAGGTGGATTTCAACATAACTGGGGAGCTCATGAGAAAGAGCTCGTGAATTTTTCACAGCAGTGGAGTATGATGCAGGAGCATCACTTCACTCAGCACATGCGCCAGCTAGCCAGCACATCAAAGAACGCATTCAAGGAGAAGAGAGGCACCAACCCTCTTGATTTCAAATTTCAAATTGAAATTAAATGAATTAAATGATTGTAAGGCCGATAGAGCGAAGCCATGCTTTTGTGTAGGTTGTAGATAGAGTCGCCTTTAGTGCATGATAGCAGGCTGAGATCTATATCCAACTCGGACTAGACATCCATTGAATAACCATTCAATGTAATTAATGAGAGTAGGTGAAATGGAGGGAAGATATCGAGGAGCCACTCATTGTAAAAGATCTTTTTTTGTATCTAGATGAGTGAGTTCTAGAGGGAGAGAAAGGTGTGAGTTAGGAAGAAGAAAGAGAAGAGAGAGTTGAGACTCTATTGCAGTCAAAGCTCGAACACATTGTAATCAAGCATTCATATTAATACAAACAGAGCAGTTTTTCCGGCATATTGTATTGTGTGTGTTTATGAACATCTTTTATGCTTTTATGTGGGTATGTTGTAGATGTATGTTAGATGCCATCTGTAGGGATAGATAGATTTACTCATATATTCAGGAGTTTCTTTGATTTTTCAGTCTGGGTTCTTTGTGGATTCATGCAAGGGGTTGCATGATAGAGTATTGAGGACTCTGTAAGCCAATGCAAAGAGTGCACATCTGAGTTTTGCGGAGTTCAGGCAAAGACATGCCAGGAGGGCACACCATAGGAAGTCATAGACTCGAAAGGAGAAGCCTCAAGGTTGTTGAACACCTTGGAGGTAACATTGTGCAGAGGAGGGCACAGAGAGTAGACAGAGTCACTGAAGGTTCTATAAAGCTCTACCAGGAGGGCATCGAGCAAGTGAAACGAGTGCATAGAAGAACTTTGTTTTGAGTTCAGAGACAGGAGAAGACCCTCGTAGAGTTGTTGAATACTCTATAGGCTCAGCAAGGTGTGCTTGAGCAGGAGGTTTTCAGGAAGGCACCAAATTCCCCTTCAAAGGGAAAGAAAAGGAGTCGATTCCCTTAGATAATTCAAGTCAACAAAGCTCGGAAGGAATAGTGCCCTTGCACAGAGAGTTCCAATAGAAAGGAATAGCAGGTCGAGGCTCTTCGAAGTCCAAACCTCAGACAAAGCTCAGGAGAGATAGCACGAAGTTGCGCGTAGAGCGCAAGGAAGGTGTTAGGGCCAACATCAAATTTCAAGTTGACCAAGCTCAGGAGAGGTAGCGTTTCTAGAAACGCAGAAGAGACCCAAAGGATCAGAGCTCGCAGGAGAAATATTGAAGGTCGAGACCTTCAAAGCATGGAAACCTCCTAAGGGAAGGAGAAGGAGAAAAAGCTCAGAAGGATAAGCACAGTTGTCATCAGATCGGCACCGGGAGAGAATATCTAGACCATTGAATCCACGTCCAGACATAGGAGGAACGCGCACAGGGAAGGTCAGATCTGGGCCGCCAGATCTAAGCGTAGAGGACCGATAGCCATCGGATCCGAAAGAAGGCACACAAGGTTTAACCTTGTGTATGAAGAGGAGAACAGACTCATCAAAGTTCGGATTATATCGGAATTGTCCATCGGAGAAGACGCGTGGTAGAGATCCACATATATCGAAGAATCAACTACCAAGAGAATGAGATTGAAGACTCCCCCAAACTCTTGAAAGGTGAATCGTCGGTTTGAAACCAGGCTGTCGGTTATCCCGACATCATCTCTACCGTCCCTTTCCAAGAGGACGCATGGCAAGGGTCCACATAAGTCAGAGGTTTGAAAGGGGAAGAGTCGACATCATCGTGGCCATCCATCAGAGAGGACACATGGAGAGAGTTCAGCGTTTTGCTGACTCGTTACTAAAGAAAGTCAACGGAGGGAACAACGAGAACTCGCGACAAGTGAAATTGTGATTTAATCGCAACCGTTTATTGAGGAGAGACTTGGACCGTCGATCATCCAAGGGGGAATTATCGCCATTCGGCTATCGGGAGTTGGGAGGATAGAAGTCCTTGACTTCCACATCGTCGATATGTGAAATGAGACGAGCGCCTTTTGGGCTCAGTCGGTGATCACAGGACATAGTCACATGGAAAGAACCCAAGGGAGGAGCTAAAGACCCGTTATCCCATTTCGAGATTCGGGGTTTTGTAGATCTGGGTGTTGGGTTTGTATCACGCCAACACTCCTGAAGTCTCGATTTATGAAAGACGCCTTTTTGCGTGGCCTGAGGTCATAGCGTCATGGTCTCGTGGGAGAAAGGCGCGCGCCTGGTGATTAGTTGCGCAGGGCGGGTCTCAAATAGTACCTGTGGATTTGTTCAAGGGTTCCAGCAGGGAACAAAAGGAGTTTCTTTGGCTCCGGGAGTTTGGAGAACGATCCTTGACCGGGAGGTCGACGGACCCTGTCGAGCTAGAGGTAGGGGGTCTGCATCATAATGTTGATGGTCCTAGTTTTCATATCGTTGCATATAGATTCTTCCACAAACATTGAAATAGTTTGGTAATGTCCAAATATTCCTGAGGTCTATGTAACAAATGTGCGGCTTGAGGATGTGATCTAAAATTGTTTTTAGTTATGTGTTCTTGCATGCATCCTTGGCTAACAATTTCCTTCCTTTAAGTTATCCTTTTCATATTCTAATTGAAATGCAATTGAGCACTTGATTTAGGATAACGTGAATTGTTAAACAAGTTGTTGTGTATAAGCAAAATTATGGTCATTTTGTAGCAACTCATGTTTAGAAATTTATGGGTGTGTAAAGTTCTTTCTAATATCACCTTATTGTTTTTCTCCATATAAAAGTGTAAGGAAACTCATCTCCTTTAAGTACTTGTCTTCAAAGATCCATAAGTGAAAGTAGCCTTCACAGAGGGCAATATTTATTTTATTATTTTGAAAATCTCAAATTCTAAATGACTGAGTGAAACCATGGACCAATGTTTTTGTTATTGGCTCATCATTGTCTTCATTGTTAGCATTCTCATTGTCAGTGTTTGTCTTGACCACCTATACATCCTTCACTTCAAAAAATATTTGTTTCCAATTATCATTTGTTTTGAAATTTTCCATCTTGCAAAGTGTCATTTTTCACAGGCACTTCAACGCCTTCATGACCATGTGGATACAAATGTGTCCAACGACGTAGGCACTTTTAAACTAATTTTTTTAAGAGTAATTGTCATTGTACTCTTTTTGTCTATCAACTAAGGAAAATCATGTTTTTGGATTCAACATGTGTCAATAGGGGCATTGATCTCCTCCAATTAGGCCTAGCTATGGTTTCCTAAACATGTGACCTGTTGCCCTTATTTGCAAGAAAGACAATCTTATTGTTATTGGCCTTTCCTTGAGTTTAGATAGTTGTCTCATTGTATATATCTTTCTATTTCACCTAATTTCATGTTGAGTTGCAAATTTGGAATCTTGTCATGCTGCAATGCATGCAAACACATGTATTTTCAATGATTCCATTTGTGTCTGTTTCTAAGGCCAAGTGCTCCAACCAAAGCTTTATAGTTTATAATAGCAATGGTCTCTTGACACAAACATTTTTTTTGTGAACAAGTTCAATTGCAGACAATCCAATCATGATTAGGTGTGTCCAACACTTGTCTTTTATATTGTTATTTGGCAAGAAACTAGTATATGCTTTCCAAGTTCTTTTTTTTATTCACTCCTTTGAACGCACCAATTTCTTTTGTGAGACCTCAATGGTCGAAATTGTGTAGGAAAAGCACTTGAAAAAGGGTTCATTTTTTTACTTTTGGATTGTTCAAGAGGTATAATATTATTAGAAGCATGACCTCATCCTAATTATAGGCTCCACTCATTGTGTTTTTTCCCTAATTATTGTTGGTTCAAGTTTGAGTGTTGTTTGATGATTTGTGTACTTATTTCTAATAAGGGTTTTAATGTGATGCACATTCATCTTGCTTTGGTGTGTTTCTTCTACCCTAGAAGAAAAAGTAGGAACAACTTTAAGAGCATCTTCTCTTCCTTGGGCTTCTTTGATTGGTTTCAAATTGTTTATAGTTTTTTTGTAATCAAGCATAGGAGCATCCTCATGTTGCATGAAATCATTTTAATAAGATTATTAGTGTGCCACATTCAAATTTATTCACAATTTATCGTCTAATGTTGTTTCCCTGATAAAATCATAGAAGGGAGTACATCAATATATGTTCCTACTCTTTGCATTGGTTCAAAGTGGAAATGGGGCTTGATGTTATGATCTTGGATAGCACAAAAGGTCTTTGGTTCTTTATTCGATGAATGGAATATATTTGAGACAATTATAGCATCTTAAGTACATATCTATATTTATGTTTATAGGAAATATGAAATCCAGGGAAAAGCAAAAAGACCATTGTCTACATTGGTTTCATTGTATGGTAATGACAACTTTCGAATGTAGTTTTTTCAACTCATTGCTAATAGATTTTGCCTAAACATATCAACCACCATATATTGTTCTATCCATGCATTAAAATAATGTTCAATATGCATAATTACATTTCAAAAATGTTTTTTGTTGTGATGGTCACAAGGAAGGCACATCATAGTTATTTTGTGTAAAATAGGAAATTGTCTTGACTTTTACCACAAAGAATATTGAATCCACAAACTCATTCCATGTCGTTTGCTATAATTTTGTTTCTACTCCTATCCATTCATACCCTTTCATCTAGAATTTTAAATCAGAGTACATCATTCATTTGTACCACCGCCACTTGTCTCTTTCACAAAAGTGGCTCAAAATGTCCACCTATTATATTCTCATCATGGAACACGGTGTCATAGATGTATTTTTTTCAAAGTTGAATTGAATTCTAGATAAATTCTCTCTTAGGTGGTTGACCAAAATCTTAATGGTATGCATAGACACTTTGATAGCCAGTGTATGCAAAATACATCTCCCCATAGCTCAAGGGGTTAGCTTGGCTAGGTGTCACTAATGTTGTTGGGCATTGGCTAGTTTCGTGCTTGTAGGTACCATTTTGAATCCCCTTAGATGAGGTGAACTAGTTTACATCAATGGGGTTTACTGAGGATGCCAGCCATAAATGTGGGGAAGCATCCCTTGGGTTTCCTTGCTAGGTTTTCCATGGGGAAAAAACCATCTTCCTATAACCCTATATGCCCATGATATATGTTAATCTATGTCAATCTTGACATTCATTGTAAATAAACCTCTAGATCACTAACATTATGCATTTCAAAAAGTGTTTGTGTGTTTAGCTTATTTTGGTGAAAAAATAAAGCTTTAGTATCATGTTGTTCAAACAAATTCTAAAATGTTCTACTTTTCCTTCTCTTAATTCCAATGATGTGTATTTTACAAGAAGAAAAATATGCAAACTATTAAACAAGCAGTCTTCGATAATGTATGTAAAGTTTTGCAAATGAAATAAACCATAGTTTTCAAGGACACCGTCCAAAGAAAATTCAAGATTCCAAGTAATTGTATTTTTGTGGTAGTTTTTGGCTATAATTGTCGTGTTCATGGTAAGCGATTTTCCATTCATTATAGATTGTTAACAATCAAGTACACATGTCTCACACATGACACCAACTGCACTGCTTTTTTTTCCACTATGGAGGCATGCACACCATGTTCTTTAATCTATAGGAATGCAACTTCATGCAAATCACCCAAAAAAACATGTAATCATATTTGTTTTTAGATATTCCAAAGTCAAAGATTACAAGGGAAACTTGGGAGAGAAGATTTTAGAAATATGAGAAATACAAGAGATGGAACCCAATGTAAATCCATCGATATTGATTATGGTGCATGACATGGTAGGGAAATCGAGTGAGGTGCACAACAAAGGCAACTAGCCCCAAATATTGATTCTCGAACCTCTTGCATGAAGCTCAAAGCACTCAATCACTCAAGTTATCCCACTAGGCTAAAACTACACACACACACACATGAAATAATGATCAAAACTTCTCGTGATGAATTTTGTTATCAACTATACCCATGATATCCAATGAATATGATTTCTAGGTATAGTCTTAGGATATGAAAAAAACTATGGGAAATCAAATATCTAGCTACAAATTTAAGAATTCACTAGGGGAATTTACATGTAAACATGCATGAATGAAGGGGATGTGCAAATTATGTTGGGGGTATTTTTTTTTGCTAAGAATTTTGTCTCTAAATTGCTAATTATATCTTATATGTTTGGTTTTGCATTTGAAGTCTTTATGTAAGAATGAATGTACAAGAACCTCGGTAGTTGTTTCACTACAATGTATTTCTTGGAAGTAGTTGGATTATCAACCATATGTGAAGGATTAGAGCAAGAGATTTATTATATTATGTTAATTAGAAGGAGCATAAGTTTCAATGTAGTCAAAATTCATTAGGGATTTTATCAATGTGCACTATATGAACACATTGAAATTTGGATATTTTTTATATCAATTATATGTCTCTTAAGCAATGTCCACAAAAATGGATAAAAAGAAGCTTATAGGGAGGAATCAATAGAGACACTTTAGCAATTGAGAAGGGTTAAATTACATGAGATAAGAATGAATTAGGAGAGAAAAGAGACAAGCAACCAAAGGGAGATAGGTAGGTCAAAACCTCTCTAATTAAAACATCCATATAAGAGAACAAACTACATATATATCTCATAGGACTATATTGGGGAATATGTCCTTCAATATAGAGCTCATAAATCAATGCTAGACAAATNAAGCAACCAAAGGGAGATAGGTAGGTCAAAACCTCTCTAATTAAAACATCCATATAAGAGAACAAACTACATATATATCTCATAGGACTATATTGGGGAATATGTCCTTCAATATAGAGCTCATAAATCAATGCTAGACAAATAGAATATTAGAGAATGGTGCCTTCAATACAATGTTGATAAATAAATGGTACAATACATAATAAGGACAATAATTATGACAATGTAATCATTCAAACAATATTCAAGGAATGCTTACACAACATAACACAAGGAAAGGTAATGAAAAATTATTAGATTCTAAAGTTAGTGAACTTGGAGGATAATAAAGGCATTAGAGTAGTATCCAAGGAATGCTTACACATTAACACAAGGAAAGGTAATGATGAATCATTATTGTGAAGTTAATGAACTTGACGAGGAATGAAAATGCATCAGAAATGAAAAGGACCATTCAAATGAAAGGGGCAGAGAGAGAGTATGTATTTCATTACAATACCTATAATTCAATGCTACAATAGTAATGAGGACAATAATTATGCTAGCATATGCTTTAAAAAAATATGATATAAGGAATGATTGGAAAACACAAGGTAAGGTAATGATGAATCATTGGATTGTGAAGTTAATGAGTTTGAATGATAACGGAGGCACCAAAACATTATCCAAGGATGAATCATTAGATTGTCAAGTTGATGAGTTTGATGAGGAGTGAAAATACATCAAAAATGAAAATGGTCTCGAAGTTAAAGGGTCATTCATTGATGTGACTTGTAAATTGTTTTATTTGCAAAGTAGTTCGTCCTCCATCAATATCAATTGATACATGGACACAAATATGTACAAGACATCTACATATGCAAAGGATTATACCAAAGGATTTATCATGTTTTGTTAATTGGAAGTGTTACCCCTCATTTTGCATGAGGCCTATACTAGTGACTCTTTTCACATCCCTTGTGATTTTCATCACAAAGAGATTTGAATGGTTAGGGTGTTCACTTGGTTCCTTAGATAGTTGATGACATGAATGATGATGTGCTAGAGGATTTTATGGTGTTTTTCTTGGTGTACTTTCTTATCATAGAGAGATAACATTACACTTGATCATGTGATGTTCTAGTTTCCAATCCTTGCTAGATGATTGGATATGTGAATGTATGTATCGCTTGGTGGAATGCCCTATCACTTTGGGGCTAAGTGGACATTGCATTAGCTTGATCATTTGGTTGACTTCAGCATGGCATAGAGAACTTGGCATACACTCACTTACTTACACCTGGTTTGTTACTTGGACGGATTAACATGGACATGGTTAGGGATCTTTTTATCCAATTCCCTAGCTCTTATGGATGATATTCACATGTGGATGGATTACTTTTAGAATGGAGCATGACATCACCTTGAGCACTCACCTTCCTAGGCCCACATTTGGAGGCACGTGCACACTTATCTTCACTTCATGTATGTTTTGATGAGGTCGTCCTTCTCCTTGACGAGTTGTTGAGGCTCTTGATGACTTGGCATATGGGTTCATGGTATATTTTTACTTACTCTTACTTGGATCCACTATTCATGATTCTTTATTGGTCAACACATGCCATCTTGGGGATTAATGTGCACATATGTTAAGGCATATGGTTGAATTTTTTTAGCTTCTCCTCCTTGCAGCTCAATCAACATATCTTTCTTGGAGCATATGTGATATATAAGGGCTCCTTATTTGTGGGATGCATAACTATTTGGTGTCAATTCTTGAAGTTCTTCTCCCTTGGTTTCTATTTGGTGCATAAAGGTTGATAGTGGGTTTTAAAATCTTCTACAAAGTTAGTAAAATCTATCCATTGAAGGGTAAAGTCTACCATTTGGAAGGAAATCATTTTGGGGTAACTCCTCTCATATTTCCTTTGTTAGTATAGGGCCCCTATTTTTTCATACTAGGACAGTCTATAGCACCCTATTTTAATTACTTACCTAGCCACCTACCCATCCCATTACCCTATGATGACACATGTTTTGATATTTTGACCTCAAAAGTGCATTCTTGGATTCAAGGTAATTGTCCTTGCCTGATGTTGCAATATTCCTTGTTTAATAGGTAAAATATGTTTAATTTCCTAAGTTAACGAATCTGTTAGAATGTTCTTGTAGTTTTTTTAACATGTCCTATATTCACTTCAATGGTTAGGATATGTATCATGCCTTCCAGCTAAATTGATGATATGGGTTTTTTGTAGCATCGTGGACACATGGACAGATACCATCCAGATTGGAAAAGATCTCAACATCGTGAATGTTAGCCTTTGTTAAGCTCCAAATGATTCCTATAGTATTTGTTATCGCACAATTTTGACTTGCCCAAAATCCCAAGGCAAGTGGATACAGAATTGGTGTAACTGGGAATAACCTATCACTGTCACCTTAATAGGAGATCCCTTTCTATTTAGGAGTATGTCAAGACTACCCCAGGGGAGATGTCCCCGGTGACCTGGGGGGTTTGAGAAGGATAAGGCAAGTAATCACAAGGAAATCCTTCCCCTCTCATAGATCACTCAAATCAAAAGGTTTCTTTATGTCTTATAAAGATGAAGCAAATAGATAATATTGTGTACCTGCCCAGAACAAGACAACAAGGGAAACGAGGGCACTTTCCAAGTACCAAATTATTATTAGTGCTTCATAAGACAATAAACCTTCATAAAGTAAGCTAGCGTATATGAATTTGCAACAATGCAACAGTTTATAACAACAACTAATATTTTATAACAGCCACAAGATTTATGCCTTGAAATTGCTTGAAAAGGACAAGAAAAAGTAACTTTGAATAGGCAAATTGATAATGAGTTGTCGCAAGCAAAGTTGGTAATGTTTAGCTAGATTTTAATATCACTTTTGCAGGGAATCTGCTGCAATTAGATGTCTGTAGCAATCTTTTGCAACAAAAACAAATTATGATGGTCAAAAGTGCAAGAAAACACCATACAAAGTTAGCACTTACCTAGCAGATTGACTAGCAATTATCACAATTGAGTTTTGAATGGGTTAAGTGCAAGTTACGTAGGCAAATGTATCGAATCAATGTGTTTTTGTATAGATGTAGCAATGTTTTTCTACAACAGCAAGCTAGCTTGGGAGTTAGTCTAGTTTAGGGTTAGCAAATGTTAGTAAAAGCTTCAAGGATAAAAGTATGAATGTTTATTTGATAAATCAACACTTGTAGATGGTGGTCTAGTGTCTTTCTAGGGTAAATGGAGTCACTAATGGCAGCAACAAATCTTAGAGGAAATATAGCAATGATAATTATATGTCAAAGGGATGGAAAGGATAAGAAAGGTGTTGGTATCCCAAGGCCTCAAAAATCCACCTCCAAGAGAAAATTGTTAGAAAGTAACAAGGATTAGGCCCTAGAAATTTCTCCTTTCCTTAAACAAATTGTAATAAAATATACAATTGGGCATGGAAGTAGGGTTACTAGAGTGCTAAAATGGTAGGGCTCTATTATCTACTTCAAGATAGGTGCCTTTCAAGAAATTTTAGCACATGGAAGACTATGGGGAAAAAGATAATAAAATATGTCTTTCCCCTAGGGTTTCAAGCAAGCAATTTCATAATATTAGACATGAAACAAGTAAAATTAACCATAAGCATTCATTCACAATAAATAAATGCAGATTTTCTACTTACTTCACCAAGAATAATCAACCAATAATCGTAGTTGAAGATCCTCCACATGAAAATTGCCAAAGTACACCAATAAATGCCTCCTCCAAGAAGTGTGCACCACTAATTTCAGCCAAGAAACCTTAAAGAAGGCCAAATTTCAGACCACCACTTGTGTGATGAGTGAATGATAAAAACAAAATATAAGATATTTATCTCTTATTTATACAATATCAATGACCTTTAATTATCTTTTAGGTCATAAAAGGCCGACATGGTCAGTTTACATCAAAAATCTAGTTTTTACATAAAATCACAATTAAAACCCTAATTTCATTTTAGGGATGATGTCATGCCCTTCTAGGGTGACGTTAGACCCCCAGTATGGAACACTATGCCTAAAATGCAAAACTTTAGGCCTCCAGAGGCCTCAAATGTTGCCACACATGCCAATTAGCACCAAATCGTCCTCATAAATGCCAAACCCTAACTGGATGACATCAAGGGTCAACATGGTGATGTCAGGGGCCTTCAAGGGCCAATGTCATGGTGGAAGGGAAAGACCCCCCTGGGTCTAGGCCTGTCGGAGTGTCTCGGGGGAAACGTCCTTCTTCTTTCCTCGTGCCATTCTTTGGTGTCTCGCTGCCCCTAGTTGGGGTCACAACATCTGTCTAGTAGGGTTTTAGCCCCATGGAAGTCCGAGCTAATAATCTCCCCATATGTACCTATCCATTGGGCATGGTCCTGTAGTAACAACAAGTAACCCTCCATGGGCTCATAATTCACAGGGATCATAGCAATGTCAATCACATCCAATAATGAAACTACCCAAACATGTGCATCAAACCCCCCTTTACCCAAAAAAATGCTCAAAGACGTTATGCAGTTTAACAAGTCAGGTTTGGAGAGGGTCTCAGGATGTCCTATTGGGATAATTCTCCTCAAGTTTGGGGTGTTTCCAAGGTGAAGACCAATCTAGGTCATGTAAATGTATGATATGGTGTAGGGAAAATGTTTGGGCAGAGCGTGCAGTGATAACAGGGAAATATAGGTCATGCATGTGGGTGCCTCTGTAAAGGGTGAGATGCACCTTGTCATGGGTGTCTTTGTTTCCTAGCCCATTCAATGCATTTTATTGTGTATATTATTTCTTTTTCTTTTCAAGGGAAAATTTGGGGGACACTGTCCTGGCGTGGTGACCAGTGGTGACAGTGTTACCCACAAGAACTTCATGGAAATGAGAAGGATGGCTTGTGATGAGACCCCCTTTCTCTTGGCTATGCCACCAAGAGACACTAACCTAGTTTGTTGACCAGATAGATGGCAGTGTCATACTGCTACATTCCCATGGACCTAATAGGTCGGCTCATGATGAGACCTCCCATCCACCAACTAGACCTTGAGTTTTATTTTATCTTACAGGTCCCCTTTTCTTACTAACAATCCTTTTATTTCTTTCTCGGGAATCCCTGGGTGAAGCATCTCAAAGGTTTTATTTTGGATTTTAACTCTTGCCAGCTACTTTTACCCTCTGGGCCTTTATCCCCTTCTTCCCACAAGGCAAGGTACAACCCTTCCTAGTGTGGAAAACCCAATGCATGAACCAAGGTAGGGGAAGATGAGAGGGATAATGATGAAAAATGGTAAGTATTGAAGGAATGGATGATGACCTTTCATAGACCCACCTAGTGGCAACTCATCCTAAAGGGAACCAACTTACTAGGGCATTATGTCACCCCCCCAAGGTATGAACAAGTTAAAGAGCGTAATTTCGTAGAAAACATTATGTAACAAAGGAGATTTCAATGCAACATATTCAAATGATTCGAAAATCATAGTGACACATACCATGATACCCTAACTCGTTACCTCATGGAGCAAGACCCACTACTACTTCAGGACCAGGATGGTGGGATGGACGTTGTTGATGTTGATAGATGGGATGCACTGAATAAAATATGGGCCCTCTGGGGCCAAGATCATGTTGTATGGCTCTCGGTACTCCATGTCTAGGACCTGTGGGCCTTGAGACATGATATCCTTAGTTATCCCTAGGATAGGGGACAACAGTATGCACAAGTGGTTACAATTTCATGATTTCAAACATGAAATTGCAACGAGTTATCTAATTATGTAATATGTTCTTGTTGGAATATCTAAAGTCCAAATCTGTATTGTATAGACTAGTTTGAGTCAATTTGGCATGGGCTTGAGTGCCAGAATTATCTGTAATATTAAATGTAATTATATAAGGCACTTTGGACAAGAGGAATAACTAGAGTTGAAAGAACAGGGTTAATACTCTACTTGTACTCTAATTTTATGAATATAATCAATTTGATGTGCATTCAATCTCTTTGTTGTTGAGTTCGTGAGTAATCTTATAATGAGCATACTTTTGTGAGGAGGCAGTGCCCCCTTCACGATTTTTGTTGCATTAGAATTAGATTTAAATTGCCATTAGCATAGTTTCAGAATTGATGTATGTAGTGAGTAGAATATTCTTAGAATCGTTGATTGGTTAATGTTATTTTGTTTTGTTGTTATAGAATTCCATTTATTTGTTTTTATGCAATTCAATTTGTTTGCTATTGTATGATTCAATTCATGCATATAAGAACAAGAATCACATACTTGATTTATGGTTGACATGAATTGGAAACTCTCTGAATAGATCATTGTCAGAGCTGCAAGTTTTCATGCAATGATGTTATCAATTCCTTGTTGACTTGTAATTACTCATGGTAATATCATGTCTGCATGCATTAGTTCAATTTTGATGATCATGCTTAGTGAGGGTTGTCAGTCCAGCTGATAAAGTGGATCCAACGGAGTATTGTTAGATATAAAAACTATATCCAACCTGAATTTCTACCTTAGAACATCCACTTCTAGATGAGCAACTAGTTACAAATTTTACTTCTTTGAGAATGTTGAGTTTTTGAGATTTGTTTTGCATATACTTTGTTGGTACCTCATAAGATTACCTACCTAGATTAATAATTAATGAATCAAATTACCACCACATAATTTGACCAACAATTAGTTTGGTAAGTATTTAATGTGTTGTTTTGTTTATCCTTTAGGAACCCTAGTAAGGGCATTGAATATTATTACTAATCTAGAGTTGAGTTTTCTAGTGAAGGTGCTTATTTTAGGACCCCTTCTTTATAGGGACTTGATATTCATTATCATATTGATTAGGTAGGGGACTATTGATTCATTGGCCATAGTCTCCTCATTCTAATCCATAGAGGAAATATGCCATTTTGAAGAGGTGTTTCTTCTTTACCCCATAAGTCCCCTCAAATTACCCTTGACTCCATTGCCCTTATTGGATTAGTGCAATATTCCTGATACAATATATTATGCAAAACATAAAATATCTAGCAGGAAATGATAGAATAATAATTATATCTCTAGAAAAATATTAGAAGAATACCATAATAATCACCAGGAAGAGCAACTTTATTATGATAGCAATGTTCACTTGCCTCTTCGAGGGGGAAGCCTCTAATCGAGAAGAGCTCTATTACAATAATCTCTAAGACAAAATATCCAATGCCTCGTACTCTTATTTATACTAATTCTACCTTCTAAGGAAACTTCTAGAGGAATATCTTTCTAGAAGTGGAAGCTTCTATTAGGTCTTCTTAAATTAACTTATTCTTCTTTATTTATTAGGCCTTACTAACTAATGTCGGCATTTATTAAATAGAAAAAATATCCTACTAACTAATGACCCATGGAGAGGGATTATGATCAGATCCTAACATGCCCTACCCCTTCAAAAGCAACCTTGTCCTCAAGGTTGCAGGTGCGGAAACTACTGAAGCATGGCCACGGGTTCCCAGGTCACCTCCTCTGGTTTTGTGTCCTTCCACTTGATCAAAACTTCCTTGATAGTGCGGCCATGCAGCTAATGTTCACGAATATTGAGGATTGCTTCTAGTTGGAGCCACATGGGTCCTTCTTCATATAATTCTAGCAGGATGGTTTGGACTCTAAAATTCTATCCCACCACTTTCTTCAGACAGGAAACATGGAACACAATATGGATTTTGGAAGAAACGGGAAGGGCCAATTTCTAAGCCACGGAACCAATACACTTAATGATCTGGTAGGGTCCATAAAACTTAGGTGCTAATTTGTGATTTCCCTGAGCTTTGAGAGATGTTTTCTTGTAAGGTTGGAGCCTGAGAAACACCAGATCACCTTCCTGAAAAACCCTTTCTGAACAATGTTAGTATGCATGTTGCTTCATTCAATTTTGGGCCATGTGGAGGTTATCCTTTAGAGCCGCTAAAGTGGTTGTAAGACCTTGCAGCATTGTATCAATAAAGTGGACCTTGGATGTGCCATGAAGATAGGTATTTTAGTGGACCTTGGATGTGCCTTGCAGTATTGTATCAATAAATTGGACCTTGGATGTGCCATACACCTCTTCATATGGGGTCATTTTAGTGGTCGTATGATAGTAAGTATTGTACCACCATTCTGCTAAGGGAAGCCACTGCACCCACAAGTGTTGTTTTTCTGAAGCAAAACAACACAAGTAGGTTTCCAAAAATTTGTTGACTACTTCAATTTGGCTGTCAAACTGAGGGTGATAAGTTGTGCTCATGTTCAGTTGTGTGCCCTACAATTTAAACAACTCTTCCCAAAATGTGTTGGTGAAATTTGGATCATGATCAGAGACAATAGAGGTTGGCATGCCATGTAGCTTGAAAATATGATCAAGGAAGACTTGTGCTACGAGTGTTAGTGTGAAAGGGTGAGGTAAGGGACAAAAATGAACATACTTGGAGAGGAAATCAACCACCATAAAATACATGGATATTTTTGTCCACAAAGAAGTTGGAACGGGTAAGGGCTATAGGATGCCTAGAGACTTGACCATTTCACCTTTATTATGTTGGCACACCTCACATTCTGTGACAAATTTAAGTATATTCTTCTTCATGCATGCCCCAAAAAAATAACAACGAGCATGAGCATATGTCTTTTGGAAGCCCGAATGACCCGCTATAGCTGAGGAGTGAAAATAATTTAAGAGCCTAGGCTTGAGTGTTGAGGAGGGTGAGAGAACCAGGTGATCCTTATATCGGAGAATATTATTTTGCCAAGTGTATCCAGTGGGAGGATTAGGGTCCTTTGGAAGACATTGGATTAATTTGGAGGTAGTCTAGTGTGTTAGCCACTCTTGGCACACTTCTTCAATCCAATCAGGGACCGATAAGGATAAAGCAAAGAGGGAGTCATCCTCCTCATGTTGTCTTGACAATGCATCTGATACTATGTTATCTTTTCCCTTTTTTTTATATGATTTCATAATCATAACCCAAAATTTTGGTCAGCCACTTATTTTGGTCAGGGGATGATAGTCGCTACTCCAAATAATATTTTAGGCTATGGTGATCTATTTTAATATGAAAATGACGCCCCAAGAGATATGGTCGCCAGGTGTGCACTGCATGGAGAATGGCCATCATTTCATTTTCATACGTAGATCAGCCCAAGTTGCGACCACTCAATGCTTGGCTAGTAAATGCCAAGTGTCTACCATCTTGGGTGAGCATTGCACCTATACTCGTGCCTGAAGCATCTGATTCCACCACAAAGGTTTTGTTGAAGTCAGGATTTGCTAGGATAGGGGTAGTGCACATGTCCCTCTTTAACTCTATGAAGGCTTTCTCAACAATAGGCTTCCAATGAAATGGATTCTTGTTAAGGAGGTCAGTCAAGGGCTTAACAATTTTTCCATAACGGTTGACAAATTTCCTGTAATATTCTATGATACCAAGAAAACCCCTTAGATGCTTGAAGTTCATTGGTCGCGGCCATTCTTGCATAGCTTGTATCTTTTTGGGGTCCACTTTTACTCCATCTCTGCTGAGAATGTGCCCCAAGTATTCCACTTCGTTGGCGCCAAATGAACATTTGTTCTTTTTGACAAACAGTTGGTTTTCTTACAGCAAGTGAAGGACTTTGTCCACGTGAAGAAGATGGCTATCCCAGGTGCGGCTATAAATGAGGATGTCATCAAAGAAAACCAAGACAAACATTCGAAGGTAAGGTTTCAATAGTTTATTCATGAGACTTTGGAAGGTGGATGGAGCATTGAAAAGACCAAAAGGCATGACCAAGAATTCATAATGTCCCTCATGAGTTCTGAAAGCAGTCTTTAGAATATCTGCCTCCTTCATTCAGATTTGGTGATAACCAGAGTGGAGGTCTAATTTGGTGAATACACCTGCACCTTGTAGTTCATCCAACAAATCATCAATGATAGGAATAGAAAACTTATCTTTGATGTTCAGTTTATTCAGAGCAAGAAAATCATAGCACGTGTGCCAAGTACCTTATTTCCTTAAAACCATTACCATTGGTGAAGAATATGGGCTAGTACTAGGGCGAATTACCCCCACCTCCAGTAATTCCTATACCATCTTTTCTATTTCATTTTTCTGAGTAAAGGGATATCTGCAGGGACATACATTGGGGGGTTAACTACCCAGAAGGACAGGGATGTTATGATCATGCTCACCCCTAGAAGGAGGTAAGGCTATAGGAATCTCAAAGATCTTGGGGTACTTGTCCAAGATGAGTTGCAGGCTAGGAGGAACTACCTGAGAGACCTATTCAGTGACCTAGATGGAATTAAATTGAGCAATCACACCATGGTGGCATTTCTTCAAGAGTTTTTCCATACTATGAGAGTTGATGATTTCATGAGAGCCTGCTTGGAGACCACTAAGAGTATAGAGGTGAATTTCTTGGGTGAAGCTCATATATAATTCTTGATAATCCATTGTGATTGGCCCCAAAGTGTGAAGCCATTCCATGCCTAATACAATATCACAACCACCCATGGAAATATAGAACATGGGGGTTTTCAGATGATAATCACCCATTTGGAGTCTGACATTCTCACATTGGCCCCCACACTTCATAGTACCACCATTAGTGATGAGGATTTGAAAATTAGAAACAGGGCAGACAAAGCAATGGATCTCATTAGCAAGCCTACGATGAATGAAATTATGGGTGCTACCACTATCAATCAACACCACAAATAGCCTATGTTTAATGTAGCCCTTGATCTTCAATATCTATGGGGCCAAAATACTTGAGAGTGCATGAAGCAATATTATCAGTTCCATGGATTCCATCGGTGTGAAAACTGGATCTTCGACAGGATCACTTGGTTGAGCCTCCTATTGGTTTGAAGCCTCATCTTATGGGATGTCATCATAGGAAGAGGAAGTTTAGGCACCAATCTGGAAGAACTATTGTTCTCTACATTTATGCCTTGGTGCATACTTTTCATCACAATAGGAGCAAAGGCCTTGCTTGCGACGTTCCATCATTTCGATGGGAGAGACCTTTTGGACTTTCAAAGTTTGGGTCGGAGTAGGGGTATCCCCTGGGCGAGGACGGGGGTAAATAGATCCTTCAGGGATGGCACCTGGAAGGTGGTCTATACTTCACTGGCTAATTGACATGCCTGCAACCAGGTAGTAGGATGATGCATGTTCACATGAGACTTAATAGCTTCTTTTAAACCATTGATAAAACATTCAAGGTAAAATTCATCAGATAAGCCCTTGGTATAGATAGCCAATTGTTCAAATGTCATGATGAAGTCTGTGATAGAGCCAGTTGGCACAGCTTAGTGAGTCGGCCCAAAAATTGTGACTCCCTACCAAAACATGCATAAACTTCTTTGGATAACATGTTCCAATTGGGAGGTCATGGATAACATTTATTATGCCACTTGTTATAACCCTAATTTTCACCAGACACACTTACCTGACATCAGGCCATCTCATATGCCTTCTTTGCCATGCCAGTATTGAACAACTCTTCTTAAAAACACCCTTTTTAAAGGCCCACGCGCCCTACTCCACTACAGCCCGCGTGTACACTCTAGCTGACCCACTACAACCCCCGTGTACCTACAAAAGCACAAAAAAAGGAAAGTTGCTGACGGAACACACAGCTTTGGATAAGTTAACTAAACCTTTCGACCATGCATGGTCGGTCATTTAACCAAATACCTAGCTCCTTCTAGCCTATAAAAGAAGGGGTAAGGGTCCCATTTGAAAGGAGGAAAATCATAGTAAAGAAACTATACCCAATTGAGCACTCCCCTTGTCCCAACCTTTAGCCATCCTCATGCAAAGAGAAGAAAGAGAAAAGTAGTTGGAGGACAGTTGAAGAGGATCCCAGGACTAGGTTCAAGGAGCAGTGCCGACCACATATTGTAAGTTTACTCTTGTGAATATTAATACAAAAGGAATACTTTTCCCGTCCCGCCATATCATGTGTTCAAGTTGAATATTTATTTTATGATATTGTCACAACTAACCTAGCAATTAGTATATGAAATGCATGTTCACAGCTTTTTGTTTGTTCATATGTGAATGCAGGTCAACTTTGGGAGGAGGCTTGCAATCAAAGAGTGAGTGAAAGCAAAGGGATCGACATCAAACGAAGGATTTAAGGTAGAGTTACTGAATCTTGTTTACACCTTTGTATTGCATGAATGTGGGGTTTTGTGTTGGGAGCATAGGAAAGAGTAGAAGCCTTTTGAAATGGTCATTTTTTGCATGCATGATTAGATCCCTTAAATGCTAAGTCTGTAGGAGGGATTCCCACCCACAACAGAATTGGCGACCATACTGGGGAATCTCTAGGGTTTTTTGGGAGTCCTTTTTGGGTATTTTTAAAAATTTGTTTCACTACTTGTTTTTAGAGTTTCTGCAAAAGTCTGAGCTAGCAGGGATTCTGGTCTTCCATACCAGTTCTTCCTGTTTTCTTTGCTTGGCTTCATTTTCTTTTACGGGAGTCACAGAGGTACACGTAGCCTACACAAGGCATGCATGCATGTACCCGTGCCCTACCTTCACATAGCCCGCATGCACACGCTAGCTGATGAAGTGGCAGTCGCATGTATGATTTCAGAAAATTTCTTTTAGAGAGGCATTCATCCTCTCCCCTATCAGAAGTGATCCTTCTCAGGGGTTTTCTAGAACTCAATCTAGTCTCTATTTTTTGTAGTTTGTAGCTTAGGTTTCACCTCAGATTGGTTTTGTTCTATGAAATTTTCCTTGAATTGTTTTATTTTTTTTGTCAAAGTAAGTTTTTGAGTCTTCAAGAGATTTTGGTTCTCAATACCAGTAGTCTCTGCCAGTGCTTGATTGCTCGTAATTTCATTTTTGAAGAGTTGCAGAGGTACACGAGGCCTGCATAAGGTCTGCATGCTAGTACACGCGTCCTAACTTAACATAGCTCGCTTGCACACACTAGCTGTTGAGTTTTCAGCAGCGTGTCTGTTGAGAAAATTTTTGTTTAAGGAGAGGCAGTCATCCTTTTCCTTGTCAAGAGTTATACCTCTTAGGGTTCTTGGTCTCTGTCATAGCAGTCGACAACTTAGGTCTGATCACAGCAATAGCTTTCTTTTTCATTAAAAAGTGTTCCTCAAAATTTTTCTTTAATAGGGTTTTTAGACAAGTGTGGGAGTCTTCTTTCATCAGCTTGTGTGTTATTGTTAGTAACTCTTTGCGATCTGCGCTTAGGCTAGAAGTTTTCTTGGTCTTTACTTGTCGTCAGTTTTCCTTTTTGCTTTGCAAGCATTAAATAAATAAATAAAACTTTTTTATTTATTGGTTTGGTTAAGTAGTTGTTGGTTTGCATTAATAACCAGGAAAAGTTTTTCTTTCATAAGTTCTTTGTTGTTTACTTAAGACAATAAGTAGCTCGTAGTCGAACGAAATATTGTTTTGAGTTTGTTGTTCAAAGATCTTAGAGAAAAAAAATTAGTTTGAAAAGTTGATTAAGAATTGTGTCAAGAAGAAGTTATTTTGTTTCCAGCTTTTTGTTTGTCTTTTCTTTCGTCTCTCAAAACATCACTAGTTTCATTTTCATAACCTTTGACTTAAGAAAAGCCATAAAAAATTAACGATTAATTAAAATCAACTAGACTTTATGTTTGTAGGGTCCATC
>SNQJ01S0006843.1:89581-107608 GCA_010110895.2 Picea sitchensis | reverse complement strand
AGGAATATCTTTCTAGAAGTGGAAGCTTCTATTAGGTCTTCTTAAATTAACTTATTCTTCTTTATTTATTAGGCCTTACTAACTAATGTCGGCATTTATTAAATAGAAAAAATATCCTACTAACTAATGACCCATGGAGAGGGGTTATGATCATATCCTAACATGCCCTCCCCTTCAAAAGAAACCTTGTCCTCAAGGTTGCAGGTGCGGAAACTACTGAAGTATGGTCGCGGGTTCCCAAGTCACCTCCTCTGGTTTTGTGCCCTTCCACTTGATCAAAAGTTCCTTGATAGTGCGGCCATGCAACTAACATTCACGGATATTGAGGATTGCTTCTAGTTGGAGCCACATGGAACCTTCTTCATATAGTTCTGGCAGGATGGTTTGGACTCTGAAATTCTATCCCACCACTTTCTTCAGATAGGAAACATGGAACACAATATGGATTTTGGAAGAAACGGTAAGGGCCAATTTGTAAGCCACAGAACCAATACACTTGAAGATTTGCTAGGGTCCATAAAACTTAGGTGCTAATTTGTGATGTCCCTAATCTTTGAGAGATGTTTTCTTGTAAGGTTGGAGCCTGAGAAACACCAGATCACCTTCCTGAAAAACTCTTTCTAAATGATGTTAATATGCATGTTGCTTCATTCAATTTTGGGCCATGTGGAGGTTATCCTTTAGAGCCGCTAAAGTGGTTGTACGACCTTGCAGCATTGTATCAATAAATTGGAACTTGGATGTGCCAGGAAGATAGGTAGTTATTGTTGGTGGCCTTTGGCCATACACCTCTTCATATGGGTTCATTTTAGTGGTCGTATGATAGTAAGTATTGTACCACCATTCTGCTAAGGGAATCCACTGCACCCACAAGTGTTGTTTTTCTGAAGAAAAACAACGCAAGTAGGTTTCCAAAAATTTGTTGACTACTTCAGTTTGGCTATCAGACTGGGGGTGATAAGTTGTGCTCATGTTCAGTTGTGTGCCCTACAATTTAAACAACTCTTCCCAAAATGTGTTGGTGAAAGTTGGGTCACAATCAGAGACAATAGAGGTTGGCATGCCATGTAGCTTGAAAATATGATCAAGGAAGACTTGTGCTACGAGTGTCAGTGTGAAAGGGTGAGGTAAGGGACAAAAATGAGCATACTTGGAGAGGAAATCAACCACCATAAAATCCATAAAATCTATGGATATTTTTGTCCAAAAAGAAGCTGGAATGGGTAAGGCCTATAGGACGCCTAGAGACTTGACCATTTCACCTCTATTATGTTGGCACACCTCACATTCTGTGAAAAATTTAAGTATATTCTTCTTCATGCATGCCCCAAAAAAATAACGACGAGCACAAGCATATGTCTTTTGGAAACCCGAATGACCCGCTATAGCTGAGGAGTGAAAATCATTTAAGAGCCTAGACTTGAGTGTTGAGGAGGGTGAGAGAAACAGACGATCCTTATATTGAAGAATATTATCCTACCAAGTGTATCTAGTGGGAGGATTAGGGTCCTCTGGAAGACATTGGATTAATTTGGAGGTAGTCTAGTGTGTTAGCCACTCTTGGTGCACTTCTTCAATATAATCAGGGACCGATAAGGATAAAGAAAAGAGGGAGTCATCATCCTCATGGTGTCTTTACAATGCATCCGATACTACATTATATTTTCCCTTTTTTTTATATGATTTCATAATCATAACCCAAAATTTTGGTCAGCCA
This sequence comes from Picea sitchensis, assembly GCA_010110895.2. Classification (NCBI taxonomy): domain Eukaryota; kingdom Viridiplantae; phylum Streptophyta; class Pinopsida; order Pinales; family Pinaceae; genus Picea; species Picea sitchensis. The sequence goes on along the minus strand of SNQJ01S0006843.1, from coordinate 105,891 downwards.
CTTATTTTGTTCTGGGCATGATAGTCGCTACTCCAAAAAATATTTTAGGCTATGGTGATATGTTTTAATCTGAAAATGATGTCCCAAGATATATGGTCGCCAGGTGTGCACTGCATGGAGAATGGCCATCATTTCATTTTCATACGTAGATAAGCCTAGGTTGCGACCACTCAACGCTTGGCTAGTAAATGCCAAGTGTCTACCATCTTGGGTGAGAACTGCACCTATACTCGTGCCTGAAGTATATGATTCCACCACAAAGGTTTTTTTGAAGTCAGGATTTGCTAGGATAGGGGTAGTGCACATGTCCCTCTTTAACTCTGTGAAGGCTTGCTCAACAATAGGTTTCCAATGAAATGAATTCTTCTTAAGGAGGTCAGTCAAGGGCTTAACAATTTTGACATAATGGTCGACAAATTTCCTGTAATATCCTGTGAGACCAAGAAAACCCCTTAGACGCTTTAAGTTCATTGGTAGTGGCCATTCTTGCATAGCTTGTATCTTTTTGGGGTCCACTTTTACTCCATCTATGCTAAGAATGTGCCCAAAGTATTCCACTTCGTTGGCGCCAAATGAACATTTGTTCTTTTTGACAAACAATTGGTTTTCTTGCAGCAAGTGGAGGACTTTGTCCACATGAAGAAGATGGCTATCACAGGTGCGGCTATAAATGAGGATGTCATCAAATAAAACCAAGACAAAATTTCGAAGTTAAGGTTTCAATAGTTTATTCATGAGACTTTGGAAGGTGGATGGAGCATTGAAAAGACCAAAAGGCATGATCAAGAATTCATAATGTCCCTCATGAGTTCTGAAAGAAGTCTTTAGAATATTTGCCTCCTTCATTCGGATTTGGTGATAACCAGAGTGGAGGTCTAATTTGGTGAATACACATGCACCTTGTAGTTCATCCAACAAATCATCAATGACAGGAATGGGAAATTTATCTTTGATGGTTAGTTTATTCAGGGCAAGAAAATCATAGCACATGTGCCAAGTACCTTATTTCTTTAAAACCATTACCATTGGTGAAGAATATGGGCTAGTACTAGGGCGAATTACCCCCACCTCCAGTAATTCCTATACCATCTTTTCTATTTCATTTTTCTGAGTAAAGGGATATTTGTAGGGACATACATTGGGGGGTTGACTACCTAGAAGGAGAGGGATGTTATGATCATTCTCATCTCTGGAAGGAGGTAAGGCTATAGGAATCTCAAATATCTTGGGGTACTTGTCCAAGATGAGTTGCAGGCTAGGAGGAACTACCTGAGAGACCTATTCAGTTACCTGGATGGCATTAAATTGAGAAATCACACCATGGTGGCCTTTCTTCAAGAGTTTTTCCATACTGTGAGAGTTGATGATTTCATGAAAGCCTACTTGGAGGCCCCTAAGAGTATAGAGGTGAATTTATTGGGTGAAGCTCATATATAATTCTTGATAATCCATTGTGATCGGCCCCAAAGTGTGAAGCCATTCCACACCTAATACAATATCACAACCACCCATGGAAATATAGAACATGTGGGTTTTCAAATGGTAATTACCCATTTGGAGTTTGACATTCTCACAGTGGCCCCCACACTTCATAGTACCACCATTAGCGATGAGGATTTGAAAATTAGAAATAGGGCAGACAAAGCAATGGATCTCATTAACAAGCCTACGATGAATGAAATTATGGGTGCTACCACTATCAATCAACACCACGACTGGCCTGTGTTTAATGTAGCCCTTGATATTCAATATCTATGGGGCCAAAATACTTGAGAGTGCATGAAGCGAGATTATCGGTTCCATGGATTCCATCGGTGTGAAAACTGGATCTTCGACAGGATCACTTGGTTGAGCCTCCTATTGGTTTGAAACCTCATCTTATGGGATGTCATCATAGGAAGAGAAAGTTTAGGCACCAATCTGGAAGAACTTTTGTTCTCTACATTTATGCCTCGATGCATACTTTTCATCACAATAGTAGCAAAGGCCTTGCTTGCGACGTTCTGTCATTTTGATGGGAGAGACCTTTTGGACCTTCAAAGTTTGGGTCAGAGCAGGGGTATCCCCTGGGCGAGGACTGGGGGTAAATGGAGCCTTCAGGGATGGCGCCTAGAAGGTGGTCTATGCTTCACTAGCTAATTGACATGCCTGCAACCAGGTAGTAGGATGATGCATGTTCACATGAGACTTAATAGCTTCTTTTAAACCATTGATAAAACATTCAAGGTAAAATTCATCAGATAATCCCTTGGTACAAATAGCCAACTATTTAAATGTCGTGATGAATTCTGTGATAGAGCCAGTTGGCACAGCTTAGTGAGTCGGCCCAAAAATTATGAATCCCTACCAAAACAATCATAAACTTCTTTGGATAACATGTTCCAATTGGGAGGCCATGGATAACATTTATTATGCCACTTGTTATAACCCTAATTTGCACCAGACATACTTACCTGACATTAGGCCATCTCATATGCCTTCTTTTCCATGCCAGTACTGAACAACTCTTCTTAAAAACACCCTTTTTAAAGGCCCACATTTCCTACTCCACTACAGCCCACGTGTACACTCTAGTTGACCCACTACAACCCCCGTGTAGCTACAAAAGCACGAAAAAAGGAAATTTGTTGACGGAACACACAGCTTTGGGTAAGTTAACTAAACCTTTCGTCCATGCATGGCCAGTCATTCAACCAAATACCTAGCTCCTTCTAGCCTATAAAAGAAGGGGTAAGGGTCCCATTTTAAAGGAGGAAAATCATAGTAAAGAAACTATACCCAATTGAGCACTCCCCTTGTCCCAACCTTTAGCCATCCTCATGCAAAGAGAAGAAAGAGAAAAGTAGTTGGAGGACAGTTGAAGAGGATCCCAGGACCAGGTTCAAGGAGAAGTGCCGACCACATATTGTAAGTTTACTCTTGTAAAGATTAATACAAAAGGAATATTTTTCCCGTCCCGCCATATCATGTGTTCAAGTTGAATATTTATTTTATGATATTGTCACAACTAACCCAACAATTAGTATATGAAATGCATGTTCACATCTTTTTGTTTGTTCATATGTGAATGCAGGTCAGCTTTGGGAGGAGGCTTGCAATCAAAGAGCGAGTGAAAGCAAAGGGAACGACATCAAACGAAGGACTTAAGGTATAGTTACTGAATCTTGTTTACACCTTTGTATTACATGACTGTGGGGTTTTGTGTTGGGAGCATAGGAAAGAGTAGAATCCTTTTGAAATGGTCATTTTCTGCATGCATGATTAGAGCCCTTAAATTCTAAGTCCGTAGGAGGGATTCCCACCCACAATAGAATTGGCGGCCATACTAGGGAATATCTAGGGTTTTCTGGGAGTCCTTTTTGGGTATTTTTAAAAATTAGTTTCACTACTTGTTTTTAGAGTTTCTGCAAAAGTCTGAGCTAGCAGGGATTCTGGTCTTCCATACCAGTTCTTCATGCCTTCTTTGCTTAGCTGCATTTTATTTTAAGGGAGTCACAGACGTACACGTGGCCTGCACAAGGTCTGCATGCATGTACCTACGCCCTACCTTCACACAGCCTGCGTGCACACGCTAGCTGATGAAGTGGCAGTTGCATGTATGATTTCAGAAAATTTATTTTCGAGAGGCATTCATCCTCTCCCCTATCAAAAGCGATCCTTCTCAGGGGTTTTCTGCAACTCATTCTAGTCTCTGTTTTTTGCAGTTTGTACCTTAAGTTTCACCTCGGATTGGTTTTGTTCTATGAAATTTTCCTTGAATTGTTTTCTTTTTTTTGTCAAAGTAAGTTTCTGAGTCTTCAAGAAATTTTGGTTCTCAATACCAATAGTCTTTTTCAGTGCTTGATTGCTTGTATTTTCATTTTTAAAGAGTTGCATAGGTACATGCGAGTTGCATAAGGTCTACATGTGTGTACACGCATCCTGACTTAACATAGCTCGCGTGCACACACTGGTTGTTGAGTTGTCAGCAGCGTGCCTGTTGAGAAAATTTTTGTTTAAGGAGAGGTATTCATCCTTTTCCTTTTCAAGAGTTATACCTCTTAGGGTTCTTGGTCTCTGTCATAGCAGTCAACAACTTAGGTCTGATCAATGTAATAGCTTTCTTTTTCATTAAAAAGTGTTCCTCAAAAGTTTTCTTTCATAGGGTTTTTAGACAAGTGTGGGAGTCTACTTTCATCGACTTGTGTGTTATTGTCAGTAACTCTTTGCGATATGTGCTTAGGCCAGAATTTTTCTTGGTCTTTACTTGTCATCATTTTTCCTTTTTGCTTTGTGAGCATTAAAAAAAAAAAAAAAAAAATTATTTCTTGCTTTGGTTAAGTAGTTGTTGGTTTGCATTAATAACCAGGAAAAAAATTTCTTTCATAAGTTCTTGGTTGTTTACTTAAGACAATAAGTAGCTTGTAGTCGAGCGAAATATTATTTTGAGTTTGTTGTTCAAAGATCTTAGAGAAAAAAATTTAGATTGAAAAGTTGATTAAGAATTGTGTCAAGAAGAAGTTATTTTGTTTCCAGCTTTCTGTTTGTCTTTTATTTCGTCTCTCAAAACATCACTAGTTTCATTTTCATAACCTTTGACTTAAGACAAACCATAAAAAATTAATGATTAATTAAAATCAATTAGACTTTATGTTTGTAGGGTCCATCAACTAGTCTAGGCTAGAGCCTTGATTTAGGTTCGAGAGGAAACTCTTCAAGGCTGCAAAACATACATGAGAGTTTGTGTTAGGGAGTGTTAAAAGTCCAGTATCGTGAAAGTTATCCGGGACCCCCTTCTAACACAGGGGCTAAACACGAGGTCATGTGCAGAAAGGTAGCGGAGATAACCCCTCCAAAGTCGTACCAATCGTAGTGGAGAACACATATAGAAGGCTTGTCTTAGGATTCCGTAGATTGCATTTGTCACAGAGCTTTGTGGGTCTCGAATCCGTTCGAGGTCCTCAGTTGTCTTTCGGACCACTTGCTTTCGATACCCTTGATAGGTTTTAGGCTCGATACCCTACTCATTTTGGTCTACCCAACTGTCGACTATACCTGTCTGGTGACTGTTCGCGCGCTGGAAACCTAGTTGCCTATCTTTTTAAAGACATACACAGGTGACTGCGGGGGTATACCGCGGTACCTAGGACAGACATCAGGCCACGCTTTGCAGAGTATACCCGGAGGGTGCTTCCATTTTCGAGTTTCACTTGCACCAGTAAGTTTCTCTAGTGTTGGTTGTTGTAATTGTTCTTCCAACTAGTTTAATGTTGCTTGTTTTATCTTGTAGGGACTTTTTCTAGTGTGTGTTGTTTTTGAACGAATAGAAAGCCCTAGTGTGTCTTTGACCTTCTCAGACAATGGAGGATCACGAGCTCTGTTGGTCAAGAAGGATTCTTGTCCTACCACCGGTTACACTGGAGCCACCTTCGTTGCCGCTAAGGCGAAAGCTAGACCAACAAGGGTCTTTTGAAGCGACCGGGTCACAGGAAACTGTGCCCGACCAACATCCGGAGGAAACAACCATTTTAGACCTTGGATTTGAAGCTCTTGGTCCATTCAAAACTCCAACCACTAATCTTTCGGTTCCCATCATCATACAGATTTATCCTTACGAGTGCCAGACAGTGTTGCATGCAGCAATGGAAACAAATGTTGCCACTTCTTCTAGGAATTCTCCTATTCCCACCACGACTATCACCACAGGGGGTGTTCCACCTCCTAACCCATCATCACCAGTCTGAGCCACCATGGTCTCGAATGCCTCTACCTCGAGCAATGGTTCGATCCCGTCTTTGGTGGCGGCCACTGCTCCTTTCACACAAAGTGTGACAGGCCCTCCGTTCTCATACAAGATGCCTAACTCAGGTACAAGCCCTGTACTTTCCTACTCCACTTTACAGACTTTAGGTCTAGGGGCAGGGAGCTCTAACGCTCCTCTACAAGGACCCATTGGGGGCACTTCAGCTCCTTTTAACGCTTTCCCTTACGGGGGAGGTCATATACCTCCTTCGTCCCCTTCGCTCGGGTGGTGCCCACCAGCAATCTGTTGGGCCACACGCACACCATAGTTCATTTGGAGCAGGGATTCAAGGACCACCTTCTCATAATATGTTGGTAAGTTCGACACCATTTTCTTTGTTCGGTGTGTTTGGTAACAACGCTTTTTCGTCAGCTACTTTCCCGACTGGGGGCAACCCCGGTTACAGATAACCTAATCCTATGCAGGGTACTATTCCTGCACAGGGGGCAAACCCAGGAATTTCTTCCGCATCAGGACCTTGGAACTCTTGGCAGGGATCAGTTCCCTTGTCAGGAATGTCGATCGGGGGCAACTCTTTTCACAACCAATGGAACCCCGGGCAAGGTGCAGTACCTATGCCCATGGGATCGACATGGGGCAACCCTTCCCAAAGTCCTCCAAATGTAATGCATGCCCAACCATATATGTCCTATTTCAGGAATCAGACGATGATGTCTCCTCAAACATAGAATCCATACGCTGGTCATGGCCATGGTTTTTACCAGAACCCAGGCCAGCAACCCAACTTTTCTTGGCAACTTGGTGCCAGTCAAACTCCAGGCCCCTTTTTCCTTGGTTATCACCAACAACCCAAACTATCTTTCCTGGCAACCTTGCATTTGCCAGACTTAACAAGGTTGTTGAATGACCCTATCTGTCACGATCCTCATTGGCCCCCAATTCCAATGAAGTTTCCTTCAGACATACCAAAGTTCGAGGCCAAGCCTAACGAAGATCCAGGAGATCATGTGACTACTTTTCACCTTTCGTGTTCGTCTTATTCGTTGAAAGACGACTCCGTATAGTTGTTATTGTTTCAACGTACTCTCATTGGGAGTGCTGCGAAATGATACATTGAGCTCGACCGCTCAAGATACTCTTCCTTCAGGGAATTGGAAATGGCTTTCCTAAACCATTTCCAATTACCTGTGAGATATGATGCTTGCACAGAATTGTTGGCCAATTTCGAACAGGCAAAGGCGAACCATATTTCTGATCACATCCAAGAATGGAGACGTCGGAAGAGTTTGATTAAGGTGCCAGTCCCACCCACATTCTTGCTTGAGTGGTTCCTTAAGTCTTTGGTCCCGCAGTTATCTAAAGACATCATAACGTCGGGAGTGTTTTCTAAAGAAGATGCAATCATGAGAGCTCAACAACTTGAGCTAATATATTCTCAGTCTGGTCTACTATACGAGATCTTGTCAGATGCACCACGATCAATACTTGATAAAACTAGATAGAGAGCTAGACCACATGTCGATGGTATTGTTGGTTCAGCACAAACAAAGCCTGTTGAACAACTGATGAAACAATTGCAACAATTGTCCATACAGCACACAGCGGCCAGCCAGACAACTGTTCCAGCTGCTCCCCCTACCCAAACGTCGAATGTACACAATGTGCAATCGACAAATCCAAAGGCCACCCAGCAGCCTGATCGAAAGAAGAAACAATGTAAGAAGGGTAAGGGAGATAAGAAACTCACTAATAATGCTGGTGGGGGAAACACTGAAAAAAGAAAAGAAAAGTATCAGTGTAACCTATGCGCGTAAGACCACCCGACTCATCAGTGCCCTCAGCTAGCGGAGGCCCAGAAGTTATTGTCACAGCAGTAGCCTACCGTGTTAACGAACCCTTTTCAACATGGGCAAAATCTAACCGAAGCCTCTACAAGCACGGATGGGGGCAGTCAAGGATCCCCTCCGCCTGCGAATAATCCTGCATCCGCGAATGTGTATATTATGAAAGGTGATTCCTATATATCGACTAGAGCACATGACTACAGTAAGCTAGGTACCTCTGAGAAAGGTAAAGAATCTAAAATCCCATCTCTTCCTCTTCAGATTGAGAATACATAGGGCGAAACCATGACATGCATCCCAAAAGGTGCGTTCAAAAAAGATTCTCATAACCCAAATGCAAGGGCCACCCAGAACTACTCTGTGGTGGAGGATTTGTCTCAAACCCCTTGTGCAATGTCAACTTTGGAAGTCCTCTAGAGCTGCCCTTCCCAGAGAAAGGCTCTGCTAGCTGCCTTAGGATCTGCCGAGACTTGTAACTCGGGTACAATCATGCTTGATATGACTGACTTAAAACCTTGTCTTCCTTACCACATAGTGTTCCAGATAGTAGTGGCTTATTCCACGAAAAATTTTACACGGAAAATTTTATGTACGGTGGTTGTTAAGGGTGCCTCGACATGCGTAATGTTATTGGTGTGTTGGAAGGCCATTGGCCAGCCCACTTTGTCTCCATCACCTACTCTTCTCACCGCTTTCGACAGTCGTTCATTCCGACCACATGGCATCATCCCTTCTTTCCCCATGCAATTAGGGGGGAAAACCGTGTGTGTCGAGGTTGAAGTAGTTGATGCATCGCTCAACTACAATCTCTTGTTAGGAAGGAGTTGGACCTATGCCATGCAAGCAGTGGTTGTGATGGTTTTTTGAGTCTTGTTGTTTCCACACAAGGGTCGGGTCGTGACCATTGATCAGTTGTCTTTCTCTCGTTCTGACCCTTCATTGGGGGCATCTGCGGTCCCAATGATTGATAACCCTTAGCCTGACATCGTCAACATAGGGGTTGGTTTCTTCCCACCTATGATGGGTATGTTCGATTACCCACCTCCTCAGAGCGATGTTAAGTTCATATCAAACCACCATAAGGTTGAGATTTTCCAAGTTTCGTCGTTTCACACGATTTACTTCAACAATCTGTGGATTCTTCCTTCCCCATTGGCCATGATGGAAGGGACAGGGCACCATGGTATGGCCATGCCCTTGTCTGCAGCAGAAGTTACATATTCTTTAGTTCATCAAGCTTCCGCCGACCCTGATCTGACTCCCGCATAAGAGTTAGATCTGATTTTGGAGCCTATTTGGGCTCAAGGTTCCCTCGCTGATATAGATTCTTCCCTCACTGATACAGATTCTTTAGACTTAGTCTTGCCCTCAGACGAAGCAATCATTGAAGCAATGACTAGTCCGAAAAAACTCTGGGATGATCTCCATCACAGATCTTACTTAGTCCCAGAGCTAAGTAGAATTGAAGCAGGGGAATTCACTTTGACTATGAATGGAGATGGATCTTGTCCTATCAATCCTTTGGCTACGCATGATGTTTACACCGAAGGTAATATGGCAACCATTGCTGAAACCATACCCATAAATATCTCCAGAACCCCTGGCATCGTGGAGAATGTTTTCGTCGGAGCCGACTGTTCCCCCAAAGAGATTCGAATCTACACTGATTTATTTAAATAATTCTGCAACGTCTTTGTCTGGTCTTACGAGGAAATTCCAAACATCGATCTAAAAATTGTCGAACACGAAATCACAACTTATCCTGACGCTAAGCCGGTTCGACAGAAGCTTCGTCCGGTCAATCCTAGGAAAGCAGCATCCATTAAGGTTGAAGTAGAAAAACTGCTCAAGGTAGGTTTTATCTACCCCATCCATTTGACCCAATGGGTGTCAAACCCCGTGCCGGTTAACAAAAAACAGGGTACTTTTCGTGTATGTACGAACTTCTGTGATTTGAACAAGGCCTATCCAAAAGATAACTTCCCTACACCATTTATTGACCAGATAGTCGATGAATGCACAGGTTGTGAGGCCTTTTCGTTCATGGATGGTTTTTCGGGATATAATCAGATACAAATCAAACCCGAAGACCAACACAAAACAGCATTCGTTTGTCCATGGAGTACATTCGCGTATCGTAAGATGCCTTTTGGTCTGAAAAATGTTGGAGCTACCTTTCAGCGGGCCATATCTTTTGCTTTCCATGATCTCAAACATATCGTCGAGGCCTACTTAGATGACTTAGCATCACGATCTCGTAAGAGAACTGATCATCCCACGCACCTCTGACTTATCTTTGAGTGATGTCGCTACTTTCGAATTCGCTTGAATCCCAACAAATGCAGTTTTTGCGTGTTGTCGGGCCGTCTGTTAGGTTTCATAGTTTCAACAGTAGGGATCATGGTCGATCCTCTCAAGGTTGCGGAAATAGTTCAGTTGCCTCCCCCACGTACAGTCCTTCAACTTCAAAGTCTACAGGGAAAAGCGAACTTTTTGCGGTGTTTCATCGCAAACTATGCCGAGATCACAAAGGGCTTTATGCGCTTACTGAAGAAAGGCGTTCCTTTTCATTGGGAAGATGCCACTCAACGTTCTTTCGATGCGTTAAAACATTCTCTCACAACTGCCCCTCTGCTTCAGCCACCCAATTATAACAAATATTTCTTATTATACTTGGTTGCAGCAGAGTCAACCATCGGCATGGTCTTAGTTCAGGAGGATGATTTGCTCTCAGAATATGTGATCTATTACCTGAGTCGAGGCCTAGCTGGACCAGAACTCAATTATTCTCATATCGAAAAACTTGCGTTGGCAACAGTCCATTTTGTCCAATGGTTTCGTCATTATGTTTTGTTCCACAAGACCACCGTCATTGTCGTTGTGAATCCATTCCAATACGTGTTGACACAAGGGGTAATCGGCAGAAAGATCAGTAGATGGATAGTTTTCCTCCGTGAATTTGACTTAGATTTCGTTTCGGCAAAATCCAAAAAGTCACTGGTCTTTAAGGAACTCATCTCAAAACTTCCGGTCGAATCAGGTAATGTTATGCCCGAAGAGTTGCCTATTAGAGGAGATATGTTTTTGATCTCATCTTTGGATCCCTGGTACGGATATATACTTGTCTATCTCTAGACCTTGAATATCCCTGCCTCTGCTTCACGCGATGAGCATCGCCATATATGCCATAAGGCTAAGAACTATCTCATACTCGAAGACACGTTGTATCGACGAGGTGTAGATTGCATCCTGCGTCGATGTCTCACTCATGAAGAAGCAGTTATCGTGCTTAACGATTGCCATACTGGAGCATGTGGCAGTCATTTGTTTGGGTTGACAACAGCCCAAAAGATTTTACAATTCGGTTACTTCTGGCCAACATTAATCAAAGATTGTATTGAATCGGTCAAGAAGTGCCACCCGTGTCAGATCTTCTCTCGGAAGATGAGGGCACATCTCGCTCCCATGTTTCCTATCGTCACAGTTGGTCCCTTCACCAAGTGGGGGATTGATTACACTACATGCAACCCTCCTTCAGCAAGGGGACATTGTTATATCATTGTAGCCATTGACTACTTCACGAAGTGGGTTGAAGCTATGCCAACGTTCAAAGATGATGGCGAGACTGCCGCCCTCTTTTTGTTTAACCAGATTATAGCACGGTTCGGTGTCCCGAGAGAGATTGTCACTGACCATGGCATTCACTTTCAGAACACAATGATGACTGATTTAACATCAAATCTTGGGTTGAGGCAAGAACATTCATCACCCTACTACCCTCAAGCGAATGGTCAGGTGGAAGCTATTAATAAATCTCTTAAGACCATCCTACAGCGAATGATCAATTCAACCAAATCAAATTGGCATTTGATGTTATACTCGGCATTATGGGCCTACCGAATGTTTGTTAAGACTACAACCGGTTTCTCACCTTTTCAACTCATTTACGGGCTGGAAGCAGTCTTTCCCATAGAATGCTAGATCCCATCTTTAAAGTTGGTAGTACCATTATTGCTAGACACTTCACCACTTGAAGAGCATTTATTATATCTCGAGTAGCTCAATGAGCAGTATCGTGATGCGGCCTTAGCTAATGAAGCTCACAAACAAAAAGTCAACTATCAGTATGATCAGTCCGTTCGTCCTTGGATTTTCTCAGAAGGTGACCTTGTTCTGGTCTACGACCAAGATAAGGGCCCCCTGGGGGCAGGCAAGTTCAAACCCATGTGGTTCGGACCTTTCATCGTAAAAGAGGTTCTAAAAAAGGGAGCTTATCGTCTGGTAGATTTTGAGGGAAATGCTTTGGCAGAGCCTAGAAATGGGCACTACCTCAAGAAGTATTACTCATAGGTAGGTCACCTTGGGTAACTTTTTGTAACATATGTATAGTCTTTGTACTATTAATTTTTGGTTTCTTTTGGTCTTATGGATGTGTCGTTTGTTTGTTGTTATCTTTTGTCACTGTGGAAGATGTCAAGTGAATCAGAGGTGTTCATTGGATTTGCAGACGGCGCTAGTCGGCACACTCGGAGGCTTGCCTCCGCAACTTGGGTAATTTTTACACCTCGTGGCCAGTTACTATCTTCAGGAGGTATATGTTTAGGCAACACCACAAACAATATCATCGAATACAGTGCAGTTATTGAGTTGCTTCATGATGCTTTGTCACTTGGTATCTCTCACCTCCGGGTCTATTTAAACGCTCAGCTGGTTGTGTCTTAGTTAAATAGAGTCTACCATGTTCATGATCCTACTTTACACCGATGTTTCCTTAGGGTGTGTCTCTTAGAATGAAACTTTGATTATATTACATATTTTCATGTTCCTAGGAGATTAAATCAAGTCACGAATATTCTAGCTAATCAAATTTTAGATTGGAATCTCACACACATATAAGAAAGACATGCACATATACATGTAAATATATATTTTTAAGCAAAAGTAATCCATAAAACATAAAAAGACATAAAAATCCATATATAATATCAAAAACATCAGAGTACATAGGTGGGCGCAAGCGCCTCAAAATACGACCAGTAATGAGTCATAAGGCTTATGCCCTCAAAAAATATATAAGTAGTGCCCTCGACACGTGAAAAGTCCAGCCTAACTAAGGATGGGGCCTGTGGTCCCTGTTGTAATAATCAACGACATTTGCCTAACTTCAGAAAATCCGAACCCATGTTCGTGGCGCCCCCACTACGTGAGGCTGCATAGATGGTGGCAGATCCTCAATCTCTACCATGGGGATTATGTGAGTGAGTGAGGTAAAATTTCTCTCTACTCGTCTCAAAACTCTCTCGGCCTCATCGTCTGGAAGCTCTCCTGCTGCTGTTGGTCCCCCTGCGGCGACGGGTGCGGCCTATGACCAAGGACGTCGCATGTTCCTCACATAATCCGTTGGTCACACTGGCCCCACATCTGCACATAATAGACGCATATTTGTCAAATGCTCTAGTATAAAAAAAATGATATATATAAAAACAACAAAAAGAAAGCTTACCCATCTCTCCTCGCTCCTCGCCGAGAGGTACCAGTATCTCAGGATCTCTTGAGAAGTCAATCCCAGCATAGGGGTAATCCTCTATGACCAGGATCGTTGGCGACAACCAAGAAAAAAAGTTGTCATCAAAGGCCTCAATGGTCCTGCCCCCCCCTCCCGGTCGCGGCAGTAGCACTGCCCATCTGCATAACGCGGGAAGAGAATCCCGGTGCCCTCGTACCACCTCTTGAGGGATGAAACTGGGCACTTTTTCAAAGAAGAAAGAGAAAAGAATCGTTCCAAACCCGAAGTTCCTCTGATTCCGCAACCGACAATCTGCTAGCTACCTCTTCATACAATCCAGTAATGTGGTGCTCCAGTCGAAAATTTGTGCATTTAAGCACTGCACTGCACAATTCATTTGTGCACAGGAAGCCTGATGCAAAGTCACAGGCCCACTAATCTGCCCGATGAGCAACACTATCACTTGCAGTGATAAGCCTGAGATCTTGCTTATCAGTACTTGTGAGGTCATTCTGTTTGTACCTGCCTCACAATGGAGTCCAATCAACTCCGATATGTTGTGAGGCCCGGAGGGAAAAGTACAACAATTGACTAGTTCCCCCCTCCTGGAGAGGCCAATCAGAAAGTATATTTCCTTTGTTGTTGCAACCACTGACTGCCCCTCTAGCATAAAGGCCTCTGCATCAGGATGTCAATAATCCACCAAGGCATTCAGTAGCCTAGGTTGTGCTCGCATGAAAGGCCATAGGAAATTTTTTAACAACCCACATTGCATTAATGTAGCAACAGCATTAGGGTCCTCCCTAACTAACACACTAATATCCTCATGCTCTCTTTCCCTCCAGTGAACATACATCCTACAAAAACCCAGTTTAGGAGGGTTAACTCTTGCTTTTTTAATTTTTTTACATTAAATAAAGGGTCCACATGGGTTGTAATGCTGACAGTAGCGTGTACACGCGTGGAGTTTTTCCTCTGCACGCGTGTACACTCGGACTGTCATAAGACAGCCCACGTGGACTTAGGGCCGGCCTTTTAAAAAGTCGACCCCCCCCCCAAAAAAACATGAATTTAAATGCATAAAGAAGTAATTAAATTGCAAGAGGGGGTAGTAATTACTTACTTGATCCAATCGGAAGCTCGTTCCATCTACTTAATCTCCCAGAATCAAGTTTCTTAACGAAGGGGTATTTTTGGCTCCACAGTCAATTTCTCAGTTAACAATGGTGATAATGAGCTGCCAGCTTCTATTTATAGACTTTTTGGCCTATTTTTGTCATTTTTTAGACCTTTTTATCATTTTTTCTAAACTACAAATCATTTAGCATGGTTCGGGAGTTTTCTTTGGATTTCCACGAGAAGTATTACTTTGGGCATTTGGAAACTTTTTGGAGATTTGGGTCGTTTTGAAGGTCCTTTGGTAAAAAGTCATTTTTTCAACTCGTTGCATTTAAGTTAGGATTCCACCTCTACTTCCTGCATCTTGTTGTCTTTTCCGCTTTGCCATAGGATCGATCCCACCGAGTTGCAACACGAAACCATCATTGTTGCTTTAGCAATGTCATAATTTAGTGGTATATCCCACCCTAACATAGATGCCCTAGTTAGATCCTAGTTGCATTTTGGTGTCCATGTTGTCACTAACGACTATCGGCTCGGGAATCCTTACTATCTTTTCCCAATTAAGAGTTTGAGCCTCATTTGCATAATTTTGTATCACTCTTGACCTCACCCTCGGGACTCCCAAAACTTAACGAGTCTTCTTTTAAGCTCTTTTCAGACCCTCTAAACATGAAAAGATTGTTGAGCGATCTTGTTGCCCTTCACGCTCATTAAACTAAAATTTGAAGGCACGTTTCTTCGGTGGTAGTTTACCCCTTTTTAGGTCCGAATGGTCAACTGTACGAACAAAGGTATACTCTAGAAACCTCGGTTATCTAGAAGAGTATTCTCAGGTATAATTTTAACCCTTTTTCGGGCCTGAGGGACTAAATTTACGAAAAAGGAACCCCCACGGAGTCCATAGTTAAGCTCTTTTCAGACTCCCTAAAATTGAAAAGATCGTCGAGTGACCTTATTCTTTCACACTCATTAAAATGGTCCAAAAGAACATTCATGACGGTGTCCATAGTTAAGCTTTTTTCAGACTCCTTAAAAAAGAAAAAATTGTCAAGTGATCTTGTCTTTATCACACTCGTTAACATGGTTTTGAATAGACGTTTTTCCGGTGCTAGTTTACCCCTTTTTCGAACCGAATAGACTACCTTCGAAAAACGTACCCCATTGGAGTCTCCTTTTACGTTTTTTCAAACTCTCTAAATATGAAAAACCATCAAGCTTACCTTCTCTAGGCTCGTTAAAATTACATCAAAAGACATTACTATTGTGTGTTTTGTTAACCACGTTTGCATACCTGCGTCTTTGGCCTAATGTCATCTCCATGTTGCTCTTAACTGAACCATCTGAAGCATGCCTTATGCACAAGCCCTGTAGCACTTTGCCTTTGCGTCTTGACACCTTTGGCCCCGGGAGGGACTTTTTCGAATGTCCTTGCTCTGAACATCAGTCTTGTCCTCACGCCTAGAACTAGTATGTTTGCGACACTCGTCCCTCCTTTGTAACATAGCATTCTTTTATTCTTTTTCAAGCTTTCCAAAATTATTGAAAAAAAAACAAATATGCCCCAAAAAGAGGAAGGGAAAAGTATTTTCTTTTTATTGGCAGCACAATGAGTTGCCCTTGGAAAAAGCACATCCTTCTGTTTATTCTTCAAGCTCTAGGATTTAATATGACCTTAGGAAGTTGTTTTCGCTACATAGAGTTGTGTCCTCCTCTGTTTGGTTATTCTTCCAAACATATGGAGAGTTTGTGTTGCCTCTTGCATCGTGAACTTATGTCAATGCCATGCTGCCTGAGTCTCATCATTTTTCGTGCTATTGTCCAAGAGAAGTTTTTACCAAGCCTGAGTCAGCCCCTCTGTAGTTTGTCTCTTGCCCTCATGCCTGGCCATCCCTAACGTCCAATCAAGTCTTCGTTCGAAATCAATGAAGCCTCCAGTTTGATCATCAAGATCCTCTAGTCCATGACCGACGAGTTGTCGAAGACCTCTGGGTAGTGAAGTCATACACTCATATTACACTCCTACCCAAGTTTTGAAGATTTTGAAGTTGTTGCTCGAGCTCTGAAGACCTCATCTCCAGCCATCAGGCCTTATCAG
>SNQJ01S0006843.1:79251-89531 GCA_010110895.2 Picea sitchensis | reverse complement strand
AATACATACGAGGATGTGTTATGTGTGCAACAAGTAAGCCTAGCAATAGGAAATTGGGTTTGTACACACCTCTTCCAGTTTCTTCTCGTCCTTGGGAAAGCATTTCTATGGACTTTGTAGGAGGACTACCTATGTCGAGGAAACGGCATGATTACCTATATGTTGTTGTGGATAGATTCAGCAAAATGTGTATCTTGATGCCATGTACCAAACAGATAACTGCTGAAAAAACAGTTCATCTTTTCTTTCAGAATGTTTGGGTACATTTTGGGCTACCCATGTCTATTGTATCGGATCGGGATTCCGGGTTCTTGGGGGAATTTTGGTCAACATTATGGGAGCTTATGGATACTAAACTGAAGAAAAGTACAACTTTTCATCCACAGACTGATGGGAAAACAGAGGTAGTGAACAGGACAGTGGTTCAGCTGCTCAAAGGATATTGTAGTAAACATCCTAAAATTTGGGACGAGCAGTTGCAGTACATACATCATGCTTACAACCATGCAGTTCATTCTTCCACGAATAAATCTCCTTTTGAAACTTGTTTTGGTTATCTGCCAAAAACACCTATGGACTTTTCTTTTGGAAAAGATGCAGTGGATGGACATCATGAGGTAGATAAAGCTTTAAAGTTCATTCAGAGAATCCAAGCGGTGCAGCAGGAAGTTCAAGAACAGTTGGAGAAGAGCCAGGCAAAGTACAAGGCCAGGCATGAAAAGCATCGAGTTGATCATCAATTCCAGGTTGGAGACCGAGTCTGGTTACATATCACCAAAGAACGAATGAAAGGTGAAGGTAAAAATCTTAAGCCTATCAGGTATGGTCCTTTTGAGATCTTGGAAAATATTGGTACTAATGCTTTTCGCTTGAATTTACCTCCATACATGCAAATCTATTCAGTTGTCAATGTTGAGAATCTGAAATTGTATGAGCCTCCTATGATCATGGATGAGAAAAATAACATGCAGATTCCTTTAGTTGATGATATGGCACCTGAATATATGAATGAGTTGCAGGATGATGTCATTCTTGACAGAAATGTAAGGACTTCACGAAGGGGGAATGTTGAGTACCTTCAAGTGGGGCTTAAAGGTATGCATCCTAGCAAAGCAAAATGGATGGAGATTGGAAAAGTGAGGGAGTTGTACCCTCACTTACTTGCTGAATAATTCAGGCTTTTGGTGGTCCAAAAGCTCTCCAATGGGGAGGAATGATCCGAATGGATTTTGCATCCTCAATTTATATGATCCAATGGTACAATGGTTATGGGTATACTTCGCTCTTCACATGCTAAGCTCTTTACGATACTAAGCCTTTTTATATTTCTTGCCACACATGGTGCATTATGCTATGCTAATATATCATACATATGATACATGGGAACGTTGCAATGTGTTTTTAAAAGGTTTAAACCATGCAATATTCACATAGTGCGTTCCATACATTGCTATATATCGCAAGGTTCTGGTACATGTATTGGTTCTATGAGTGTGCAATATCCGTTTGTGCATGGTTTATACCGTTTTGAAGGGTGGTTTCGTGGAAATGGGAAACACGCTTGTGTACGGGTTCATTGACTCGTTTTGGCAGAGCTTTTGGCAGAGTACCATCCAGTTTAGCTGGGAACTTCTAGGTTGTGGCATATAACCATTTAATAAAGAAAAATGGGAAGTCCAGCTGTTCAGAACAGAGTTATAACATGTGGAAAACAGTTATGGGAAACATTAAAAAGAACCATTGAATGATTGGTGGGCAGTGATATCCATTATAACGATTGGCAAGCAAGAGTAGACCCATTGGTTCATTTGTTATTGCTATTTCTGTGTATGTCTCCGAGTCTATGCCAAGAATAACCTCCCACTTAACTGGTCATTGATGAGTACTTTTATTATAAAAGAGATTTGGCCACGACGGGTTTTTTTTTTCTACTTGATAGCTCGGCTGGGAATGAAATAGAGGAATAATTTATGTTAAGAGAATAACTACAGCATCATTCTCGTTCTTCCATAACTCGGAGCCTCTTTTCTGTTCAGCATTTGATTGAAACATTATTATGCTGAGAGGCCGGTGTGCTATAAAGGAGGATTCAGCCTGTGCGCAAGGGGAGGAGAAGTCTAACAGCTGTAGAGACATTTTGATGAAGCACTGTTGCTTGTAGAATCATCTACGTTCTGCTGTGGTTTTCTTATTGTTGAAAACCTTTGTAAACTTACCAGAACTTGTAGTTTTTTAGTATTCTGCACAGTACTATTGTCTCATAGTTGCTCAGAGTCTGCTGAAGATGTTATTGTAACCATTGTGTTCCAGTTTTTTGAAGATTAATTGGATCGGTTCCATTGGAGAGGGACCCGGAGACGTAGCCCAGTGTTAGGGTGAACTCCGTTAACAAATTCAGCATTTGTACTCTCTTTTCTGCTGTGTTTTTCATCCTCTGTTTCTGTGTTTTCATTTCCTGTTATCTTCATTATGTACAGTGTTGCCTTTCCATATTACAGTCTTTATTTAGAAGCTGAAAGTATATTAACATGCTGAGCATTCATAGTATTTAAAAAAAATGCACTTAACACTTAGATCTTACGGATCAACAGGTGACTGCAGGGGTATACCACGGTACCTAGGATAGACATCGGGCCACGCTTTGCAAAGTATACCCAGAGGGTGCTTCCGTGTTCAAGTTTCACTTGCACCGGTAAGTTTCTCTAGTGTTGGTTGTTGTAACTATTCTTCCAACTAGTTTAGTGTTTGCTTGTTTTATCTTGTAGGGACTTTTCTAGTGTGTGGTGTTTTTGAACGAATAGAAAGCCCTAGTGTGTCTTTGATCTTCTCACACAGTGGAGGATCACGAGCTCCGTCGATCACGAAGGCTTCTTGGCCTACCACCGGTTACATTGGACCCACCCCCACCCCCGCTAAGGTGAAAGCTAGACCAACAAGGGTCTTTTGAAGCGACCGGATCACCAGAAATCACACCTGACCAACCTCTGTTAAAGGACCTTTTGGCACCTTTAAAGTGGATGGTAATGGAGGAAAATCTTGTCTCTTCTTCTAGGAATCCTGATATTCCCACCACGGTTGTCGTCACAGGAGGTGTTCCACCTCCTACCCCACTCTCACCAATCCGAACCACCACAGTCTCGACTACCTCTACCTCAAGCAATGGCCCTAACCCGTCTTTGGTGACGGCTACTACTCCTTTCACATAGAGTGCGACAGGCCCTCCGTTCTCATACGGGATGCCTAGCACAGGTACCAGCCCTGTACTATCTTACTCCACTTTACATACTTTAGGTATGGGGGCAAGGAGCTCTAACACTCCTCTGCAAGGACCCATGGGGGGCACCTCAGCTCCTTTTAATGCTTTCCCTTATGGGGGAGGTCATATACCTCCTTCATCCCCTTCACTCAGCGGTACCCACAAGTAATCCGTCAGGTCGAACACACACCATAGTTCAATTGGAGTAGGGAGTCAAGGACCACCTTCTCATAATATGTCGGTAGGGTCAACACCATTTTCTTTGTTCGGTGCATTTGGTAACAACACTTTCTCGTCAGTTGCTTTCTCGACCGGGGGCAACCCCGGTTATGGCCAACCTAATCCTATGCAGGGTACTATTCCTGCATAAGGCGAAAACCCAGGAACTTATTTCGCATTAGGACCTTGGAATTCTTGGCAAGGATCAGTTCCCTCGTCAGGAATGTCAATTTGGGGCAATTCTTTTCATAACCAATGGAACCCCGAACAAGGTGTTATGCCTATGCCCATGGGATTGGCATGGGGCATCCCTTCCCAAAGTCCTCTGAATGTAATCCACACCCAACCATCTATGTCCTATTTTGGGAATCAGCCGATGATGTATCCTCACACGCAAAATCCATACGCTGGTCATGGACATGGTTTTTACGAGAACCCCGGCCAGCAACCCAACTTTTCCTGGCAACCTAGTGCCAGCCAAAATCCAGGCCCCTTTTTCCATGGTTATCAGCAACACTAACCAAAGTTACCTTTCTTGGAAACCTTACATTTTCCAGACGTAACAAGATTGTTGAATGAACCCATCTGTCATGATCCACGTTGGCCTCCTATGCCGACAAAATTGCCTTCGAACATACCAAAGTTCGAGGCCAAGCCTAATGAAGATCCAGGGGATCATGTGACCACCTTCCATATTTGGTGCTCATCTAATTCGTTGAAAGACGACTCTGTATAATTGCGGTTATTTCAACTCACTCCCATCGGGAGTGTTGCGAAATGGTACATCGAGATCGACCGCTAGAGATATTCTTCCTTCGTCGAATTAGCAATGACATTCCTAAACCATTTCCAATTACCTGTGAGATACGACGTCGGCACAGAATTGTTGGCCAATTTCGAATAGACAAAAGCGGACCATATCGCTGACGACATCCGAGAGTGGAGACACCGGAAGAGCTTGATTAAGGTACCAGTCCCACCAGCATTCCTGCTTGAGTGGTTCCTTAAGTATTTGGTCCCAGAGCTATCCAAATACGTCGCAATGTCGGGAGGGTTTTTCGAAGAAGATGCCATCATGAGAGCTCAACAGCTTGAGCTAATTTATTCTCAGTCTGGTTTACTATATGAGTTTTTGTCCGATGCCCCATGATCAATACTTGATAAGACCAGACAAAGAGTTGGACCACATGCCAATTGTATTGTAGGTTCAACACAAACCAAGCCCACCGAACAACTGACAAAACAAATGCAGCAGTTGTCTATACAACATACAGCAGCTAGCCAAAAATGAGAGGCGAAGTATCCATGTAACCTGTGCACGGAGAACGACCTGACCCACCAGTGCCCTCAGCTTGCAGAGGCCCAGAAGTTTGTGTCACAGCAATAGCCTATTGCGTTAACGAATCCATTCCAACATGGGCAAAACCTAACCCAAGCCTCTACAAGCACGGAAGGGGGCAGTCAAGGACCCTCTCCATCTTCGAACAATCATGCACCCATGAATGTGTATATGATGAAAGGTGATTCTTTTATATCGACTAGAGCACATTACTATAGTAAGCCAAGCACCTCTGAAAAAGGCAAAGAAGCTGAAATCCCATCTCTTCCTCTCCAGATCGAGAATACTTTGGGTGAAACAATGACACGCATCCCAAAGGTGCGTTCAAGAAATCTTCTCACAACCCAAACGCAAGGGCCGCCCAGAACTATTTTGTGGTGGAGGATTTATCTCAAACCCCTTGTGCGATGTCCGCTTTGGAGGTCCTCCAAAGCTGCCCTTCCCAGAGGAAATCTTTGTTAGCAGCTTTAGGATCCATCGAGACTTGTAATCCAGGTACAATCATGCTAGATACAACCGACTTAAAACCTCATCTCCCTCACCACGTATCATTTCAAATAGTACTGGCTTGCCCCAAGAAAACTTTTACTCGAAACATTTTCCACACGATGGTTGATGAGGGCACCTCGACATGCGTCATGAAGTTGGCATGTTGGAAGGCCATTGGCCAGCCCGTTTTGTCTTTGTCACCTACTCTTCTTACAGCTTTCTACAGTTGTTCGTTCCGACCACATGGCATCATCCCCTCTTTTCCCGTGCAGCTAGGAGGGAAGACCGTGTGCATCGAAGTAGAAGTAGTCGATGCATCCCTCGACTACAATATCTTGTTAGGTAGGAGTTGGACCTATGCCATGCAAGCAGTGGTTGCTACAGTTTTTCAAGTCTTTTTGTTTCCACACAAGGGTCGGATCGTGACCATTGATCAATTGTCCTTCTCCAGACCTGACCCTTCATTGGGGGCATCCACGGTACCGATGATTGACAATCCCCAACTGAGCGTCATTAATGTAGGGGTTGGTTTGTGCCCATATTTGATGGGCACTTTCAATTACCCGCCTCCTCAAGGCGATGTCCAGTTCGTATTAGACCACCATAAGGTTGACATTTTCCAAGTTTTGTCGTTTCGCACGACTTACTTCAACAATTTGTGGATTCTTCCTTCCCCATCGATCATGATGGAAGGGACAGAGAACCATGGTATGTCCATGCCCTTGTTCGGGGCAGAGGTAGTGTACTCTTTAGTCCAACAGGCTTCATCTGACACCGATCTGACTCCAGCACAAGAGTTAGATCCGATTCCAGAGCTTATTTGGGCTCAAAGTTCCCTCGCTGGTACTGATTCGTTAGACTTAGCCTTGCCCTCAGACGAAGCAATTATTGAAGTAATGACTAGTCCAGACAAACCCTAGGATGATCTCCATCACAGATCATACTTCCTCCCAAAGTTAAGTAGAATCGAAGTAGGGGAATTCACTTTGACTATGACTGGAGATAGGTCTTGTCCTATCAATCCCTTAGCTACACATGAGGTTTATGCTGAGGGTAATATGGAAACTATCATAGAAACTATACCGATTAATATCTCTAGAACCCCTGGCGTCGTGGAGAATGTTTTCATCAGAGCTGATTGTTCCCCCGAAGATATTCAAATCTAAATAGACTTATTTAAATAATTCTGCGACGTTTTTGCTTGGTCATATGAGCAAATGACAGGCATTGATCCAAAAATAGTCGAACATGAAATCACAACTTATTTGGATGCCAATCTAGTTCGGCAGAAGCTTCATCCAGTCAATCCCAAGAAAGAGACAACCATTAAGGTTGAAGTCAAGAAACTTCTCAAAGTCGGTTTTATCTATCCTATCCATTTGACCCAATGGGTGTCAAATCCTGTGCTAGTCAACAAGAAGCAGGGCACGATTTGCGTATGTACAGACTTTCGTGATTTGAATAAGGCCTGTCCAAAAGATAATTTTCCCACACCATGAATGTGCAGGTTGCGAGGCCTTTTCTTTCATGGATGGTTTATCGGGATATAATCAGATACAAATCAAACCCGAAGACCAACAAAAAACTACATTCATTTTTCCATGGGGTACATTTTCCTATCGCAAGATGCCTTTTGCTCTCAAAAATGCTAGAGCTACCTTCCAGCGGGCCATGTCTTTTTCTTTCCATGATATGAAGCATATATTCGAAGCCTACTTAGATGATTTAGCATCACGATCTCGCAAGAGAACGGATCATCCCACACACCTTTGACTTATCTTTGAGCAATGTCGCTACTTCAGGATTCGCTTGAACCCAAACAAATGAAGATTTTCTGTAACATCAGGATGTTTGTTAGGTTTCATAGTGTCAACAACAGGGATCATGGTCAATCCTCTCAAGGTTGAGGCAATAGTTTAGTTACCTCCCCCATGCACAATCCTTCAACTTCAGAGTCTACAGGGCAAGGCGAACTTTTTGAGGTGTTTCATCGCCAACTATGCCGAGATCATGAAGGGATTTATGTACTTACTAAAAAAAGACGTTCCTTTTCATTGGGACGATGCCGCTCAATGCTCCTTCAAAGCATTGGAACATGACCTCACAACTGCCCCTCTACTTCGGCCACCCAACTATAAAAAAGATTTCTTATTATACTTGGTTGCAGCAGAGTCAACCATCGGCATGGTCTTAGTTCAGGAAGATGATTTTCTCTCAGAAGATGTGATCTATTTCCTGAGTTGAGGCCTCGTCAGAATGGAACTCAATTATTCTCATATCGAAAAACTTGTGTTGGCAGCAGTCCATGCTATCCAAGGGTTATGTCATTATGTTTTGTTTCACAAGACCACCATCATTACCGTTGTGAATCCATTTCAATATGTGTTGACACGATGGGTAATAGGCAGAAAAATCAGTAGATGGATAGTCATCCTTCAGGAATTTGACTTAGATTTTGTTTCAGTGAAATCCAAAAAGTCACTGGTCTTCGTAGAACTTATTTCAAAAATTTCGATCGAGTCAGGTGATGTTGTGCCCGAAGAATCCCCTATTCGAGGTGATATGTTTTTGATAGCATCTTCGGACCCCTGGTATGGGTATATTCTAGTCTATCTCTAGACTTTGAAATTCCCCACCTCTACTTTTTGTGATGAACTTCGTTGTATACATCATCATGCCAAGAATTATCTCATCCTCGAAGACACTCTCTATCGTCGAGGGGTAGATTGCATTCTTTGTCGATGCCTCAATCATGAAGAAGCAGAAATCGTGCTTAACGATTTCCATACTAGAGCATGTGGCGGTCATTTGTCCGGGTTGTCAACATCCCAAATGATTTTATGAGTCGGTTACTTCTAGCTGACACTAATCAAAGATTATATCAAATCATTCAAGAAGTGACACCCGTGTCAGATCTTCTCTCGGAAGATGAGGGCACATCCCGCTCCCATGTTTCCTATCATCATAGTTGGTCCCTTCACCAAGTGGGGGATTGATTAAACTATATGAAACCCTCCTTCAGCAAGGGGGCACTGTTATATCATCATAGTCATGGACTACTTTATGAAGTGGGTCAAAGCTATGCCAACATTTAAAGATGATGGAGAGACTGCAGCTCTCGTTTTGTTCAACCAGATCATCGCAAGGTTCGGCATCCCAAGAGAGATTGTCATTGACCATGGCAATCACTTTCAGAACCAAATGATGATTGAATTAACATCAAATCTTGGGTTGCGGCAAGAACATTCGTCACCCCAAGAAAATGGTCAGGTGGAAGCTGTAAATAAATCTCTTAATACCATCCTACAACGAACGATCAACTCGGCCAAGTCAAATTGGCATTTGATGTTATACTCAGCATTATGGGCTTACCGAACGTTTGTTAAGATTGCAACCAATTTCTCACCTTTTCAACTTGTTTACAGGTTGGAAGCAGTCTTTCCTATAGAATGTTAGATCCCATCCCTAAAATTGGCAGTACAATTACCACCAGACACTTCTCCACTTGAAGAATGGTTATTATACCTTGAGCGGCTCAATGAGTAGCTTCAAGATGCGGCCCTGGCCAACGAGTCTCACAAACAAAAAGTCAAGTGTCAGTATGATCGGTACGTTCATCCTCAGATTTTCTCTAAAGGCGACCTTGTCCTGGTCTATGACCAAGATAAGGGCCCCCTGGGGGCAGGAAAATTCAAACCCATGTGGTTCGGACCTTTCATCATAAAAGAAGTTATAAAAAAGGGCACTTATCATCTGGTTGACTTTGAGGGAAATGCTTTGGTGGAGCCTAGAAATGGGCTCTACCTCAAGAAGTATTACTCATAGGTAGGTCACCTTGGGTAACTTTTTGTAACATATGTATAGTCTTTGTACTATTACTTTTTGGTTTTTTTTAGTATTATGGACGTGTCATTTTTTATGTTATCTTTTGTCACTGTGGCAGATGTCAAGTGAATCAGAGGTGTTCATTGGGTACGCAAACGGTGCTATCCAGCACACTCGGAGGCTTGCCTCCGCAACTTGGGTAATTTTTACACCTCAGGTCCAGTTATTATCTTCTGAAGGTATATGTTTAGGTGACACCACAAACAATGTTGTCGAATCCAGTGCAGTTATTGAGTTGCTTCGTGACGCCCTGTCATTTGGTATCTCTCATCTCCAGGTCTATTTAGACGCTTAGCTGGCTGTGTCTCAGTTAAATAGATTCTACCATGTTCATGATCCGAATTTACACTGACGATTCCTTAGGGTACATCTCTTAGAATGAAGCTTTGATTATATTACATATTTTCATGTTCCTAAGAGATTAAACCAAGTTACAGATACTCTAGCTAATCAAATTTTAGACTGGCATCTCGCACACATATAAAACGGCATACACATAAACATGTAAATACATTTTTAAAGGCAAATATGATCCATAAGACATAAAAAGACATAAAAATCCATATATAATATCATAATCATCAAAGTACATAGGTGGATGCAAGCGCCTCAAAAAAATGACCAGTAGCGAGTCATGGGGCTTATGCCCTCAAAAAAATATATATACAAGTAGAGATCTTGGCACGTGAAAAGTCTAGACTAACTAAGGTCAGGGCCTGTGGGCCCTGTTGTAGTAATCAACAGTGTTTGCCAAACGTCGAAACAGTCGGACCCACGTCTGTGGTGCCCCCACTACATGAGGTTGCATAGATGGTGGCATATCCTCAATCTCTACCATGGGGACGGTGCGAGTGAGCGAGGTAAATTTTCTCTCAACTCGTCTCAAAACCCTCTCAGCCTCACCGGTTGGAAGCTCTCCTGCTACTGTTGGTCCCCTTGTGGTTGCAGGTGCAGCCCCTGGCCGAGGACGATGCATGTTCCTCGCATAATCCGCAGGTCGTACTGGTCCCACATATGCATACAATAGACACATATCTGTCAAATGCTCTGGTATAAAAAAATGATATATATAAAAAATAACATAAAAATTAT
>SNQJ01S0006843.1:51024-79203 GCA_010110895.2 Picea sitchensis | reverse complement strand
AAAAAAAACGATGCAAACTTACCCATCTCGCCTCGCTCCTCGCCTAGAGGTACAGGGATCTCGGGATCTCTCAAGAAATCAATCCCAACATAAGGATAATCCTCTATGAATGGGATCTGTCATGACAACCAAGCAAAAAATTCATCATCAAAAGACTCATTGGTCCTTTTGCCACCCTGTCGTGGTAGCAACACTGCCCACCTGTAAACCGTAGGAAGAGAGGTCTGATTTCCTCGTACCACCACTCGAGGACTGAAACTAGGAACTCTTTCAAAGAATAAAGAGCATACAATCATCCTAAACTCAAAGTTCCTCTGCGTCCGCAACCGGCAATCTGTCAGCTGCCTCTTCATACAATCCAACAGTGTAGTGCTCCAATCAAATATATGTGCATTTAAGCACTGGACTACACAGTTCATCTATGCATGGGACGCCTGATGTAGAGCCTCAGAACCAATCATCCACCCAATAAGCAACACAATCGCCTGCAGTGATAAATCGATGATCCTCCTTATTGGCACCTACGAGCTCGATCGGTCTGTACCTGCCTCACAATAGAGTCTTATCAATTTCGATATATTGTGAGGCCCAGAAGGAAATGTCCGGAAATTGACTGGTTCCCCTCTCCTGGAGAGGCTAGTCAAAAAATATATATCCTCTGTAGTGGGCATCAGCGACTGCCCCTCTAACATAAAATCTTTTGTGTCAGGGTGCCAATATTCAACCAAAGCATTCAGTAGCCTAGGTTGTGCTCTCATGAAAGGACACAGAAAAAACTTGACCAAGCCACATTGCATTAACGCCACCACAGCGTTAGGGTCTTCCCCAACTAGTGCGCTAATATCTTCGTGCTCTCGTTCTCTCCATTGCACATACATCCTGCACATGGGCAAATTTTTAGAGGGTTAGGCCTTGCATTTTAAACTTTTTTTTGCACTCATCGGAGGGTCCATGCGGGCTATTGTGACGGCAGTCACGTGTACACGCGCTCTGACATCAGATAGAGCAAGTGTACATGCGGGATGTCATAAGACAGCCCGCGTGGACGTAGGGCCGACCTTTTAAAGGTCAATGCCCCCCCAAAAAACCAACTTAAATGCATAAATGAAGAATTAAAAGGCAAGAGGAGGTAGTTTATACTTACTTGGTCCAGATGGATGGTTGTTTCGTCCACTATAGCTCCCGGAATCACCACTTTTATCAAAGGGGGTTTTTTCCTCGAGAGTCAATTTCCAAATAAGCAATCGTGATAATGAGCTGCCAGCTTCTATTTATATACTTTTTGGCCCCTTTTTGTCACTTTTTTGGCCCCCTTATCATTTTCTCTAAATTGAAAACCATTTAGAGTGATTCAAGAGTTTCTATGCAAGGTTATGTTCAGGTATCAGGACAATTTTTGGAGTTTTGGGTCACTTTTGACGGTCCGTGGGTTAAAATCTCAGATGGTCAACTTGAGCATATAAGTTAGGTTTCCACCCCTACTTTTGTATATCGTCGTCTTTATCCCTTTCCTATAGGATTGATCCCACCAAGTTGCGACATGGAACCATCATTGTTGCTTTAGAAGTGTTGCGATTTGGTGGTAGAGCTTACTGAAACATGGATGCCCTAGGTAGATCCTGGTTGCATGATGGTGTCCATGCTATCACTAATGACTATAGGCTAGGGAGTCCTTTTAGTTTTGCCTGATTACGAGTTTGAGCCTCATTTGCATGACTCTTTATCACTCTTGACCTCACCCTCGGGACTCCCAAAACACAACAGGTCTTCTTTTAAGCCCTTTTCAGACCCTCTAAACATGAAAAGATTGTTGAGGGATCTTGTGGCCTTTCACGCTCGTTAAACTGAAATTTGAAGTCACGTCTGTTCAACGGTAGTTTACCCCTTTTTCGTTCTGGATGGTCAACTATACGAACAAAGGTATACTCTAGAAACCTCGGTTATCTAGAAGAGTACTCTCAGGTGTAATTTTAACCCTTTTTCAAGCCTGAGGGACTAAATTTACGAAAAAGGAACCCCCACGGAGTCCATAGTTAAGCTCTTTTCAAACTCCCTAAAATTGAAAATATCGTCGAGTGACCTTATTCTTTCACACTCGTTAAAATGGTCCAGAAGAAAATTCCTGATGGAGTCCATAGTTAAGCTTTTTTCAGACTCCTTAAAAATGAAAAAAATCATCGAGTGATCTTGTCTTTATCACACTCATTAAAATGGTTTTGAATAGATGTCTTGTCAGTGCTAGTTTACCCCTTTTTCTAACTGACTAGACTACCTTCGAAAAAGGTACCCCACTGGAGTCTCCTTTTATTTTTTTCTAGACTCTCTAAATATGAAACACCGTCGATCTTACCTGCTCTAGGCTCGTTAAACTTACATCGAAGGACGTTACCATTGTGTGTTTTGTTAACCGTGTTTGCATACCTACATATTTGGTCTAATGTTGGCTCCATGTTGCTCTCAACTGAACCATCTGAAGCATGCCTTATACACAAGCCCTTTAGCACTTTGCATCTGTGTCTTGACACCTTTGGCCCCAGGAGGGATTTTTCCCGAGTTTCCTTACTTAGAACATCAGTCTTGTCCTTGCACCTCGAACTCGTATGTTTACGACACTCATCCCTCCTTTGTAACGTAACATTCTTTTATTATTTTTCCAAAATTATTGAAAAAAGACAACAACAAAAAAAAAATCAAATATACCTCAAAAAGAGGAAGGGAAAAGTATTTTCTTTGTATTGGCATCACAATGAGTTGCCCTTGGATAAAGCACATCCTTCCGTTTGTTCATCAAGCCCTAGGATTTAATATGACCTTAGGAAGTTGTTCCAGCTACATTGAGCTATTTTCTCCTCCGTTTTGTTATTCTTCCGAACATATGGAGAGTTTGTGTTGCCTCTTGCCTCGTGAACTTATGTTAATGCCATGTTTCCTGAGTCTCATCATTTGTCATAATATTGTCCAAGGGAAGTGTGTCCAAGCCTGATTCGGCCCCTCTATAGTTTGTCTCTTTCCCTCATTCTTGGCCATCCCGAAAGTCCAATCAAGTCTTTGTTCGAAATGAATGAAGCCTTCAGTCTAATCATCAAGATTCTCTAGTCCATGATCGATGAGTCGTCAAAGACATCTGGGTAGTGAAGTCATACACTCATGTTACACTCCTACCCAAGTTTTGAAGATTTTTGAAGTTGTTGCTCGAGCTCTGAAGACCTCATCTCCAGCCATCGGGCCTTATTAGCTTCTAGAAGATGGATACTATACATGTATATCTTTTTTATTTTGAGATGTAGATCCATTGTGTATTGCTCGCGGCTACACTTTATATAGTTATATGACATGGATCTATAGTGTATTTGATTGGTAGCCATGGTTTTATTTCATCCCGAACATGGGTATGCCCACCTCGGTGAGACAATTTTTATTTTGCAGATGGCACCTCCCAAATTCTGGTCCCTAGGCTCACTAGTTTAGTATGTTGATAAAGATTGATAATGTATTTCGGCCATCAGATGCTCTTCTGACCTCACACATTAGGGGGCATCTGTTATAACCCTAATTTTCACCATACATACTTACCTGACATCAGGCCATCTCATATGCCTTCTTTGCCAAGCTAGTACTGAACAACTCTTCTTAAACACACCCTTTTTAAAGGCCCATGCGCCCTGCTCCACTACAGCCCGTGTGTACACTCTAGCTAACCCACTACAGCCCGCGTGTACCTACAAAAGCACGAAAAAAGGAAAGTTGTTGATGGAACACACAGCTTTGGGTAAGTTAACTAAACCTTTCGGCCATGCATGGTCGGTCATTCGACCAGATACCTAGCTCCTTCCAACCTATAAAATAAGGGGTAAGAGTCCCATTTGAAAGGAGGAAAATCATAGTAAAGAAACTATACCCAATTGAGAACTCCCCTTGTCCCAACCTTTATCCATCCTCGTGCAAAGAGAAGAAAGAGCAAAGTAGTTGGAGGACAGTTGAAGAGGAGCCCAGGACCAGGTTCGAGGAGCAGTGCTAACCACATATTGTAAGTTTACTCTTG
This sequence comes from Picea sitchensis, assembly GCA_010110895.2. Classification (NCBI taxonomy): domain Eukaryota; kingdom Viridiplantae; phylum Streptophyta; class Pinopsida; order Pinales; family Pinaceae; genus Picea; species Picea sitchensis. The sequence goes on along the minus strand of SNQJ01S0006843.1, from coordinate 75,161 downwards.
TGAAGATTAATACAAAAGGAATACTTTTCCCATCCCGCCATATCATGTGTTCAAGTTGAATATTTATTTTATGATATTGTCACAACTAACCCAGCAATTAGTATATGAAATGCATGTTCACAGCTTTTTGTTTGTTCATATGTGAATGCAGGTTAGCTTTGGGAGGAGGCTTGCAATCAAAGAGCGAGTGAAAGCAAAGGGATCAACATCAAATGAAGGACTTAAGGTAGAGTTATCGAATCTTGTTTACACCTTTGTATTGCATCAATGTGGGGTTTTGTGTTGGGAGCATAAGAAAGAGTAGAAGCCTTTTGAAATGGTCATTTTCTGCATGCATGATTAGAGCCCTTAAATGCTAAGTCTGTAGGAGGGATTCCCACCCACAACACCACTGCCACCACTGCCAGCGTTCTTGATCCAAGTACTAAATCCCTACATGAAGTTTGGTTTCATCATATCGAATATCATGAAGGGAGAAATATTGCTCCATTTGAGAAACCCGCCTTGTTGGGTTGGAACCATCAAATTTATGCATGTCAACTTTGGGCACCTTATTTCAAGAAGGTGGAGAACCCCAAGGGGAGCGGGAGGGCTGAGTATGTTCATAATGAGAAGACTGAAGTTCTTATGGGTTTGGCTCAAAATTCTTACCCCTGAAGAGTTGCACTAATTTGTTGTATTGTTGGTCAAGGGATGTGGTGAATTCATTGTGGAGGGAAGCTATGTTATCATCAATTTTTTGTTTTAGGTGGGACACTATATCCTCCAAGGTTTCTTGGGACTGAGAGCGAGTGGTAGGCATGGTGAACGCTTAGGTAGCAGTGAAGGTGTCAAGATGGAAAAATGGGCTTAAAAACTATAGGTACTCAGGAGATCATGACAAAGAGAGGAATCTAATGGGATAGGTCTCAAAAAAGTAATCCCAGAGGGGGTTGGGTCCACAAGAAAAAAAAGATTAAAATTGAAGGGCACCACTGCGATCAGAATGAAGAGAGGAATGCAATGGGATAGGTCACAAATAAGGGTGTTTCCAGTCCCATAATTTTTTTATAACTCCTGCGAAGTTATACTCCGAAATGAATAATACTACAAAGGCGGAATGCCAAAATTCTTAACAGGACAAAAGATGTAGTTATTTCGCAACCCCAATGCAGACGGAAAGGTTGCACTGCAATAGATCTTATCTTTTCTTTTTTTGTTCTATTCCCAAGGGTTAGGATTTTCAGGGAATCTACAGTCAAGGGTTTTCCCTGTGTTATAGCTCTTTTATATACGTATGGAGTCCAACAGTAGTACTTGACCCAATATCTCAAGGCACCAACTAATAGATTGTACCCTTAGCCATACTACATGACTACCTAGGTACTAGAGAGTCACTTCCCGAGTGTTTTTCACGGTGACACTATAGTAGTTAGGCAGTCGATCGGTTTATCTATACAGGGATTCAATATGCCTAGGTCGATTCATATACAGGTGTTGTCTAATGCACTACCACTCGAACGGGTACCAACAGGGGTTACAAGGGTGGCCAACATATGTGCGCTTAAGAACCACTTGTATTTCTTGCCTGTATGACTCCCCGACCATAGGTTTATGCGTGTAATGACAGATCTTTGTAGCTTAAATATGTCGGAATACATCTCTACACTGAAAAAATTTAGCCTGCAAGTCTTGCCCCAGAAAGAGATTTGATACCACTTACAATATTCCTGATACAATATATTATGTAGAACATAAAATATCTAGCAGGAAATGACAGAATAATAATGATACATCTAGAAAAATATCATAAGAACACCAGAGTAACACTAGAATAATCACCAAGACGAGCAATTTTATTATGATAGCAATGTTCACTTGCCTCTTCGAGGGGGCAGCCTCCAATCAAGCAGAGCTCTATTACAATAATGTCCAAGACAAAATATCCAATGCCTCCTACTCTTATTAGTCCCTGCCAAAGGCGTAGAGGGACTATAGTGATCGATAATTCGTTGACTTCATATTAGTTTGTGGTTTGACTACAAATTTTTGCATACTTTCTAATGTTCTAAGTACAGAAGTAAAAGCATTCTTTTTTATATAATAAAAAATCCATATATGTCATAATCCGATTGGATGATAGATTTGAGGTCTTATTTCCAGCTTCGCTATTCCCAATGAATTATATGTTGCCATATCCAAAGTTTTATCATGTATGGTGCTTTTCTTAATTTGTACTATTCATATTGAAATGTTTAGATATCCAAAGTTTGTACTAATAGATTTGAGGTTTTATTACACATGGATAGTAATTTTTCATATGCAAAGTTTTATCATGTACGGTGCTTTTCTTAATTTGTATTGTTCGTATTGAAATGTTTAGATATCTGAAGTTTGTACTAATAGATTTCAGGTCTTATTGCACATGGATAGTAATTTTTCATATTACTTTGTCATCTCAGTCAAATTTGTTTTCAGCATAATCCCCAGTGTTCAAACTATTGTTATTATTATTATTATTATTATTATTATTATTATTATTATTATGTGTGATTTTTCTTTATTGTTGCATACTTCGAGAGTCTTTGTCATTGTTGCGTACGTAAACAAGTCTGCCACACTGCATTATTTCTTAAATGTTTGCACATGGAAACGCCCTTCGACAGTTCTGATAGTCTTAAGTGTTTACCTAATAGGTCTTGCAGCCTTAAATGTTTATTGTATAGATGTGTTACAATACAGTTTCATATATTTTTTTGATAGTGTTATTTGCAATGAAATTGTGCAATATTGTTCTTCACCGGCATAACTGGTTTAGTGGTTGATGCTTGTTCGTTGGTTCGTTCCATTCTGCTTGTTGTTGTTTGATTCAACTCTGCAAAGTTGAGGTCCTGCAGTTGCAGTTGGACCTTTTCGTGGTTGTTCACTGGTTTGTTGTTCTTCAAATTTGCAAGTTGTTGGACCTGTTGTTGCGGTTTGCAATTTTTGGGGCTGCGCTCTTATCATCCCTCATTGACGGGTAAGTTTTCTTGCCATCATTTCGTTGCTATTCCTTTTTTCCTACTTGGTGTTTTGCACCTTGCAAGCAAGATTTTTCAATGGTAGGAATCCCTGGCTCGAAATTTTGTTGCAGAACATCTTGCTGTGTGGTTTTTTTTTATGTTCCTAGAAACCATGCATTTTCATATGCCAACTTCCATGTCTTGGATATTTTTCCATAGTTATTTCAAAAATTGCAATGCAAAGGGGTTTGGAAAAAGAATTCAGAGTTATCAGAAGGGGGAACCATATGTCGGGGTGTAGTGACGAGGAATGCTATTATTCTCTGGGTCAAAAACTGTGTGCACTTGTTGCCTTTGTCCTGTCCTTTTTATTTTGTAGAACATATTATGCCTCTGAGAAGCTTCTAGGATGCACACTATGAATAGGTTGAAATCGGTCTTTGTGCTCAGCAAATTTATAGTATTATTTATTTGTGTTGTTTCTTCTGTTTGGTTCACTGTTCAGTGTAGGTTTTTTTTTCTTGTCATCTGATGTGGCGACTAGGGGGGATTGAATCTGACAAGAAGAAGGTTGAAGGATACATACCGGGATTGGTACGCAGTTTCGCGCTTGTATTTTTCTATTTGTCTTTTTTTTCATTTTAATTTTTTCCCCTTTTTTTTGTTTTCATATAAACTGAAAATAGCTAAGAAACAACTTCAAAATCACATTTTAAGAGATGAAACAAGTAATAGATGTTGAGTCATATGAAATAGATATAGACTCCATTATGCATGACAACATCGACGAGGTGTTTCATAGCAATGGGCTTTTTAGATTGGATGCATTCTCGTATATTGTAGGAGATTCCCTTTTCGATGCATTTCAAGTTCCACTGCATTTCTGTTGTTCCTCGACTGACCTGCGCAATGGATTCGTAGATTATTTATTGGGTTGTTTAAAAAATGGTGACACTGAGGCATTGGAGTCATATGAATACGAACTGGTATCTGATTTTCTTTGGCAGTTGCATGGAATACATGATGTCACTACGTATTTTTCAAAGATGTGGTTGTATGCATCTCCAATTTTGCATGCACATGAGAGGGGACTTTGGGGAGATACATTTTGTATATGGTGGTTGTCTAAGTGGCTCAATATATCAATTGGAATATGGTCATTGACAAGAAAAACAAGATATCTACTATTCAACAAAACTGCATCTAGAAATCCATACTGCATCTTGTTCCATGATGACAATCCTGTCAGTGGTCATTATGAACCACTACTGTATAGAAAATTGTCCATATGCAATCTTGGAGGACCTCATATTTACTTGTCCCTCATTTGCAAATACCTTGAATCACAGTGGAAACGGATTATGCATCGCATAGACTACCATGGTTTGTAGATAGCAACAATTGTTGTTTCTAGCTATGGAGATACTCTGTTCAATGCAATTTTTTGTTTGGTAGCAACAGAGTTCAATGTGAATTCATTGCGGCTTTACATTGTGCAGTCCTTTTGCAATGCAATTATAGGAAGCAGCCAACAGGATTTTAGCTGCTTGCATCAAGACCTTTCGCCATATCTCCTAGAAAATATGTCAGCAATTGGAAGTTGGCAAGAATACCTTGTAAACATGGCACTGCCAAATGAAAAGGAAATGTGGAGGGTGAAAGATTATGTTTGTAATGCCTATCTATCATATTCAGAGTAAATATCCAGGTCTAGTCGGCCCTGTCAGATGGCACTGTCCATTCCTGGTCTATTGATTCAAATTACGATCGAACAATTGACATCCTCTCGTTGAAAACAAATACGACACGTATCCATTATCAACCTTTGTTGGGACATATCACTGGTTCAGGGTCCATTGTCCATGCCACCCAAACCACATCGAATCTGCATACGTGTGGCATGCTTTTTAATGAGAATGAAACTCCTCCCACTTGCGATAAGGCCATACAGGGCTTAAACAAAAAATGTAGACTAAGTTATCACAACTTGAAAAAGGTCATGCGTGAAATTCATCCCAGTTGTGATGAGGCCATATGGGGCTTAAAAAAAAAACGTAGACTAACTTATCACAACTTGAAAAAGGTCATGCATGAAATTCGTCCCAATTTTGATGAGGCCATACAGGGCTTAAACAAAAAATGTAGGCTAAGTTATCACAACTTGAAAAAGTTCATACATGAGAGAAAAAAAAACATTGGTAGTATAGGAAATATTGTCGGTTTAGGGTCCAATGTCAATGCCAGCCAAACCACATCCAAAGTGCATAAGCGTCGCATGCTATTTAATCACAGTGAAATTCATCTCAGTTGCCATGAGGTCATTCTGGCCTTAAACAAGAAACGTAGACTAACTTATCACAACTTGGAAAAGGTCATGCGCGAGAGAAAAAAATACATTGCTATGCTTCCTTATAGAGAGAAACTAACATATCACAATCTAAAAAAAATTGTTCATGCACAACGCAACAAAAACGGGTACGATTACATATCCCACAATGGTCATGCAACTGTTCGAGAGGAAAAAATCACATTTCATGGGCTAGAAGCAACACCGTGCACTACTACCAATGAAAACCAGCAAACACTTTCTACCCATGCTTCCCTACGGAAGAAAGATGCAAGACAAACCTACATGAAACAAATCAAAGACACTCTTTCCATTGCATGTGCAATTTGTGGTCAATTGAATTTCGCAATAAACAATAAGTCTTTCATGCCTGATTTGGAAGCAAAATACCTCCACTTGACAGTACATGATAAAACATTTTCCAATGGCAAAATTTGTCTTCCATGCAATTGTCGCTTGAAAATAAAAAACTGCCACAATTTGCAACCCCTGACCAAATAAGAGGTAATACACCACTACCAGATGTAAGTGCAATTATGGAACTTGAAGAGAGACTTGTGTCTCTGTGAATTGCATTTGCACAAATCATACCCAGGGGCTATAAACGACCCCAGATGGGCTTAACATGATCCATTATTAATGTGCATGTTCAACTAGATGTTGTGCAAAACGCCTTGCCACAATTCTTTAGCGATAAAATGACAATTGTTGTGGCTCTCAAAAGATGCTTGCAATACAAAAATGCATATCAAACAGGAAAAGTGTGTGTGCATGTTGTTATGAAAGCATTAAAAGAATTATGTTCCAAGGCCCTGTACAAAGCAGAGAACATTTGTATAAATGAGAATTGGAACAGTGTTCTTGGAGAAGAGGATGAAAACTCCGCACATACTCTCGAGACTGCTAGTGAATTTGATACAAGTGATGAATCGAAGATTGAAACACCTATTGAGACATTGGTGCATGGATTCACTGATTCATAGTGCATTCGTGACTTGAAAGACAAGATTGTCGAAATTTAACCTGTTGAGGGGCAACGTCCCCTTGGAATATTCAAGGACAAATTCGTTGAGGAAATGAACTTCCCAACACTCTTCTATGGAGATCCACGTCCCACTCACATTATAGAACAACTCCGTTACCATAAAATAGTTCGATGGGAGCTGCTACATTCAAGCGGTGACTTCTCCAGTCACATAACAAATTTATTTTTCAAAACAATGCGCATAATAATAGAGCAAGTGTTGTCTTGCATGTGGGTCTAAATAAGAAAAGGCCAATTACAAGGAAGAAATTTGTTGGCCAAGGATGTCAAGTACAAAGTAAACCTAGAAAAAATCCTGAAATCTGATATCGGATACATATATTTCAAAAACATTCGCATATCTCCTGACTATTTGCAACAAAACAAGAAAATTGTTTTTGCAATGATCCGACAATTGGGCCCGGTAACATTTTCCATCACATTTAGAAGTGCAGAGCATTGTTGGGATCCATTGGTGGTTGCAGTATTTGATTTGCATAGGAACGGGAAACGTAAAAAACAAACCAATACACTGGAAAATAATGGCATTGACTACCACATAAGAAAAGACCCAGTGACATGTACTCGCTACTATAGACATAGAATAAATGCTTTGAGACAATTGATATGCCATGATGAAACATTTTTCGGAAAAATATCGAACTACTTTTTTGTGACTGAATTCCAGAATAGGGGGAATGAACATGACTATGCACTGTTGTGGATAGAGGGTGCACCAGTCTATGGAGCTGACAACAATTCACAGATCGAGCAGTTTGTGGACAAATACATAACATGCAACACAGATCATTTGGTTCCAGAACTTGCCAAAGTTCATAGACATTATCATACAAAAAGTTGTAGAAAACAAAAAAAACTCTCATTGCAGATACAACTTCCCTGTGCCGCCAATGAGAACAACAAGAATCATAGAGCCACTTAGTTTAGAGGACAATGTTGTCATTGAGAAATCTAAATCCTTGTTTGAATTTCTAGAACAAGGAGAGTTTGACGAGTTGATGAGCTTCGATGACTTCTTGACAGAGCTAAATCTATCAGAAGATGAGTACATCCAATCCATACAATGTACGCTTAAACAACCAACGGTTTTCCTTAAACGAAAACTTTCCCATATCTGGAACAACAGCTTCTCCAAGGACATGCCAGTTATGTGGAATGCAAATATAGATGCGCAGTACATCCTCAATGCATATGCTACAGCATCGTACTGTACCTCGTATATGACAAAGGTTGACAAATCTATGACAAGTGCATTCAAAAGAATACACAAAGAACATGAAAGAAGTCATATTGATGCCATACAAATTATATGTATGCTTGGCAATACATTTCTTAATCTTCAACAAATGTCTACTCAACAAGCAGTCCACATTGCACTTTCCCTACCCCTCAATTGTAGTTCAAGAAAATGTGTCTTCATAAAAACATCTCCACTTGAGAAACACACATTTGTGCTTAAACCACCGTGCTTGCTAGAACAAGAGCCTAACAATTCAGAAGATGTGCTATGTCGCTCTATTATTGATTATTACCTCCAACATCCATCTCCTATTAAGCATATCTGCTTAGCAGAATTCATATTGCATTACAAAAAAAATGGTGCACCCATATCAAAAAGAAAAAAACCCTATGTCATACAGTTTGTCAAATATAATAAACATTCTGACTATGAAAACTATTGTAGAGAAAAACTGTTGTTATACGTTTTGTTCGATGAAAAATAAGAGACATTAAAACATAACTTTCCTACATGGGAACTTGTGTATGTTGCCTCTAAGACTATAGTGCAAATCAATGAAGCTAGATTTACTTACAATGTTAATCCAACATGGGGTGATCTAGAAATTGCAGTTAATGAACTAGAAAACCCTGACAATCTTGATGAGACATTCACAAATGAAAAAACAACTAGAACTCCCTGTGAGTCTTATGACTTGTAGGTAGATTTACCTCGTCCTTGAGCAGGTGGCATTGAAAAACGTATCAATCTTGGTTTTCAAGTCACAAAACATCCTTTCCTTATTGAAAATAATGAATACCACAGAATCATATGTCTGTTGAATCGAGAACAACAAACAATTCTAAAGGACATTGCGCTTAAAAAATGCTTGAGCATGCACACTCCTGTGCACTTGTTCCTTATAGGCAGAGCAGGAACAGGCAAGACATTCACAGTGAAAGCATTGTTCCAAATTCTTATATGAATCTATGATTCAAACAATTCCTTTGATCCTATGAAACCAAAGGGACTAATAGTTGCATACACAGGAAATGCTACATATAATGCAGGTGGAACAACAGTCCCCTCTGCATTTTTAATGCCTTTTAACAAGTCACAGTTTCTTCCACTTAGCAAGGAAATGTTAGATACCTTGTCTAAGCTTTATGACGAAATCCAACTTGTCTTTATAGATGAGGCACCTTTGATTGGAAGTCACTTCTTGTATTCTATTGACAACCGACTAGGAAGCATAAAACATGTGCACACGAAATACTTTGGAAACATTGACATGATATTCTGTGGGGATCTTTACCAGGCAGAGTCGATCCAAGATTCTTTGATATTTGAAAAACCTACAGTTAACATGCAAGTAGTGACGCATGACTTCTGGAGAGACAATATTAAATTCTTTGAATTGCATACTACAATGCGCCAGACAGATGAAACATTTATTGCAATTCTAAATAGAATGTAGAAAAAGAGCCAAACACATGATGACTTAACATATATCAATTTGAGGTGCTTGCGACCTGCACCAACAGAGATAACCTTCCCTTACATGTTCTACACAAATAAGGATGTTGCAATGCATAACAGGTGCATGTTATCACTCATGCCTGGCGATGATATCATCATCAATTCAATTGACCTGGAAGAAGACAACCATGGAAATGTGCCACGTCATGAACATACAACCACTTTACCTTTGCAGCTTGTCCTGAAATTAGAAATGTTGGTTGAAATATTATCATGCAACTATGATTCATAGGATAGTTTGGTCAATGGTGCAGATGGAATACTCAAAGGCTGTACCAAGATAGAAAAACTTGATGTCCTTTGGATTAAGTTCCATGAACCGCATATTGGCAAGCGACAAGCAAGTAAGTTGGCTTATCTATATAATTCAAACACTGCAAGCGATTGGAAACCTATATTGTGAATATCAAAGCTAGTATTGACATCAGCAAAGACAGGTCGAATGAATATTCGAAAACAGTTTCCAATTAAACTTGCATGTGCACGTATAGTCCACAGATCACAAGGACTAGCACTTGATAGTGTTGCATTTTAGCCTGCTGGAATTCGAATACATGGACTTGTATACACAACATTGTCTCGTGTTAGAAGCATAGACTCCTTGTATTTACTAAGTCCTCTTACAAAAGATAATTTCAAAGTCAAACAGAAAGTTGATATTGAAATGCAATGCCTCGGGACTACCGCAAAATGGCATCTACAGTATGATTACCAATTCATACAAAAAAACTCATATCTATCAATTCTCTCGCTTAACACACGCAACTTACATGCACACATAGATGATATACTCAATGACTATGATACAATGCAATTCGATATTATGTGCTTGCAGGAAACATACATGGCATTATGCATGCAAAACAAACAATTTCCAAATCACAATTGCATATCATGTTACATTACACATGGGGTGATGATATTGGTGAAAAAACATGTACCAATTTTGGAGCATATACATTTCGAATAAAAGAATGTTGAGATGGTGCTTGCAAAAATATTTTTCCATGGAACAGAAATTGCAATATTGAATCTGTATACTGCTTCCCATGCACTATTCTCCAACATACTAAATGTTCTTTCCAATGCATTAGACCATTTGCATCTGAATTAAACCATTGTGCTTGTAGGATACTTCAATATTGACATGCTACAAAATAATGCTAGAACAAAATAATTGGAAAACTACATGTGCAAATACAGTCTTCGCTTTCTTTTGAACAACACAAGCCATGTACAAAACGCGCTTATTGACCATGTATGGTCAAATGTGCCCATTCCTCAATACAACATCTTTATCTTAGATACATACTGGTCTGATCACGATACAATTGGTATTGCACTTGAATTATGAGGTATACAACAAACATATTGCAAATTCATATTTCTATGTTTCAAAGCATATATGTCTAGCTTGTTGCAAAAAACCAAATTATCCAACTTCTTAGTTTTCCCTGGTTTGTACACATACTGCTTTGGTCACCATACAGTTGGTGTTGCACTTGAATTATGAAATATACATCAATCATATTGCAGAATCATATTTCTATGCTTCAAATCATATCTGTCTATCTTGTTGCAGAAAATCGAGATATCCAACTTCTTAGTTTTCCCTGGTTTGTAATTGATTTTGATCACAATTTTTTTTTACAAAAAAAATAAATATATATATATAAACACACAAACTTGAATGAACTTAAAAAAAAAAAAAGTACATTCTTCTAACACTATATGTTACTCTATTCCTCTTATTTTATTTTATTTAGTCTATGTACACAGTACTTGCTATTTTTTTTACATGTCAACTTATGTTCATGTATGTTTTGTTTTGTGCTTTTGTTCATAGAAACAAACAAGAAAACTAGACACCGCAAAGAACTCCTAACCATAAATGTAGAAGAATCCATGCAAATTTGTTTATTTCTACCCGTGTTCCATATCCAATAGTTTTCTGTTTACTTTGTCTGTATTTTTTGAACTAGTTTGCAGCTCTGTTTTTTTTTCCTCCTTGGATACTCCATATCTTCCTATACATTAACTTGTCTTCGTGTCAATTATATTTTATGTGTTGCTATCTTGAAATAAATAAATTTGTACTCGATCTTTTCTTTTCATGTGTTCCTACGTAATAGTTTTCTTTCATGTCGATTGTATTCTTTGTACAGCAAGGCATACAGTTCTTACCTCCCTTTCTTTTTCCTCTTCTATACTTATCCATTCTCCCTTTTTTTCTTCTCCTCTATTATCTATTTCTGATTCTATACTTAGTCCCATGTCTATGCTCGCGGGTTCCCAGGATGGCGGAGTGACAAATTCAATGTCCATCTACATCTTTACATCACGAGTTCGACCGACCGTCATTCGTTTTCATAGTTCGCAAATTTTATGGCCGCGGGTTCCTGTGTAAGCACCATCGAACTCTCATGCCTCGTGTGTGTGGTATACATCTTGCACCCAAAACTTTGGTGATCTACAATTTGATCTGGGACTCGAAGCCTCACTCTTTATCGAACTCACAAATTGTATAGCCATCTATATCTTGACATCACGAGTCCGAACGAGCGCTTCCGTTTCCTTATCCAATTTTATGGTCGCAAGTTCCCGGGTACACATTATCAAACTCTCATTCCCCGTGTTTCGAGTATACATCTTCCATACAAAACTTGGGTGATATACAATTCCACCACGGACTCTCGGGTTCAAAAAAGTATCTTTAATTCTCCTCCATGCCTGCCACGTTCGCCTATTCCCAATACACATTAATTATGATTTTACTGGTGACAGCGCACCGCAAATGTTCGAAAATATTGGCATTAATAAGCAGAAAGCTCGAGGGAATCTCCCATTAAAATGCATTTATGGGAGCATATTATGGAATCTGATTAGTTTCCTCTGTCAATCTTGAATTCACAAAAAAATGATTGTTGTTTTGGTTTTTTTAAGGCATTATCATAGCAAGAATTCAATATTTTGTTGGTCTTCTATCATCTACAAAGGTGTTCACATGATGTCTCTCTTTAGTATTATGCATATCATTTTTTAACCTTACAGGTTTGCATATTTGAGACTCTACTTGCATATGAAAATGTTGCTCCACCATTCCAATTTGAACATAGTTTGCATTTGGGCCACAGAGAACAGTAATAAAATAAAATAATATGGAAATTGTTTGTGTAAATATAAACAAATTATCTTCTGACTTGAACCTACTTTTGTCAAGATCCGGCTATATTACACAACTTTCAATGTTTTCCCCACTTTTCAATAGTTTCTCGATTTCCCTACCATCTTCGTACGCTTTCTCAATGCAAATTGATGATGCTTTTATTAGCTTTGAAAAGATTGGCATTAAAAGGCGAAAAGGTCGAGGACATCTTCCATTAAAACACATTGCACCAAGACTTACTAGAGATTATATTATGATGTTGTAGTGTCCATTTTAAATACAATTAGGAGCAAAGGAAGGTTTTCATCACCTTATGGTTGCGGCTCGACAACATGTCTGTGGAGATACCCTGAATATTTTCAGGCACGAGGACCAGCGTTTTCAGTGGTCCATAGATTATGACTACTACTCATCCACTTCTACCCAGATGAAAGTTATCTTGACATCTGAAATTGAAACGACAGATTGTATCCCCGATTTTTTTTACTTTAAGGACTTGGTCACGTGCTACACCAAGAACTATATTCTGAACAAGTGGATTGTCTAGATGGGCGACCATTTCCCAATCTCCCTATCGCCTAAAGTATTTCGAAAGATGTTAACACTTCTCGACCCAACGCCTACTTTCAAGGGTGAGAATTGAAAATAGTTCTTAAAGAAGCATGGTAATGAATTAGAACTCTTGCCGAAGTTATTACAGGACCTAGCGCCCGCTCCCTAGAACATGGCCATATTACAGGTTAGTGCATGTTAAAACCTTTTTCGGCAAATTGCATGGATTTTCATGAGGACAACGAGACAAGAAAGTGCAACCGGAATCTCTTGGATGATTTTGTATATTTTATTTTTTACGATCAAGGAACAAACCATCTTCCATTACTACAAGCTGATTTCCTTTCAAATCTCTTCTCGGCTATTGCAATACAGGAGGCAGAAGAAATTCTTTATGCCATCTTATTTAATTTTCGTCGTGTCGAATTGCTATCCATTTCCTGTACTATCTATGTGTAGGAATTTGAAATATGAATTTGACCCAGTAACATTCTCGTGCCAGAAATTATGGAGACACGACGCTTGCCAACAAATTTATAAGGTCTTTAATTATTTTGTTTCAGTTTTTAAAGCATTGATATTTGGAAAGTATTTTCCTTGGTTTTCTGGCCAGTCGACAATCTTCCTAGATAGGAAGGGCACACTACAAGAAATGGAGAACTATAATGTTATAAGGATTTTCGGGTCTAAACAAAATCCCTGCTTCCTTCCATGTCACATTTCTGGTACAATGTTTTTTGCTGGAATAACAAGGGAGTACATCTACTGGTTGCATTTTTTCCATGAAAAAAGGAAAGGACAATTCATCTCTTTGACTTGGAAAGTCTAGGATTTCATGGTCAGGAACCACTTCCATAGCTCTTTCATTTACACTATCCTGAATGAACTTCATACCATTACCAATGATTCGCACAAGCAGAACCGAAAAGACCCGAGTGAAAAAAGTGTTGAATCCTCGACCGCCACAACCAAGACCACAACATCTCGTAGCAGTACTCCAACGGCTTTCCCAAGTAACCAAGTCACACACATTTATTCAGGCAGAGGAGGAGATAAGAACCCTCCCTCCGGCAAAATTGAAATTTGTCACAAGCTTCTCACGGGCAAAAAACACAAAACAATAGTCCAAGAACAAGAGCGACCGAGGGGAGAAATTTATATCTACAATCTCTCCCTCGAAGATATGGAACTAGAAATTGACATCGACAAAATGTTCCCTGACGACGATCACCTAGAGAGCACTACTCCTCACAATCCTGGGATGGAAATAATTGCCATAGATACATTGGACGAAGAAGAGTCTTTTGCATTTAAGAGCGTTGTTTTTTACAGCGAATCAAAAAAAATGATTGTTGAAAACAGAGATGTAAAGAATAAGAAAGGGACATCTTGTTCAGAGATCAACCTACATAGCATGTGCCCTTCCTAGATATCCAAGATGCACCGAGCAACTAGAGATGATCTAGACAACTCTATTAGCGGCCTTGAAACGGAAAACCTCATGTTAAATATGTGAATCAAAGAATTGGAGGCAACTCTAATGCCTCTTCCATTATTTGCTACTCCTTTGGCAATGGTCGGGTCCACCGCACTTGTGCCAAAGTTAAAAGGATCAACAAGCCTTCTCACATCGGCCCGAGCCTATGTGGAAAAGAATATAAACAAAAGAATGGAATTAATAACAGAAGCTTGGGAGATGTCAAAGAATATGGTCTCTTTTGGAACAAGAGTGCATTCTTTTCATGAGTATCTGCAAGCAGATCTCAAGAATGAGCAAGGTTTTTATCTCGATGCAGTTTTACCATTTGGTGTTAAAGTTACCAGTATGACGGAATTCAGAAGAAGACAGGAGGATCTCCCTTCCCTAGATCGAATAGACAAGCTAAACGCATGCTAGAAAAAAAAGGTAAAGAACCTGATTGGTATCGTTCATGAATGTAGCCAGACCATATCTAAAAGAGACAAACTATTCAAGAAGATAACTGAGATAGATCTAGCTGCCAGCACCAATGAAGTCCAAGACCCAAAATTGATATTAAACTCGTTGTTTTTAACCATGCAAGCATTTGATGATCAAGTTCATATCTATAAAAGACTGTCATTTGAAAATTTCTATGGCATTCTTAAATATGGTGAAGATGACGTGAAAACTTGGCTAGTTAGTTATGCAATTAGAAACAAAAATATTCAAGAATAATTGCACAACTTGTCTAATGATCTAAGGGACTTGGAAAGTGAATTCTTCAATATAAAAATCCGACATGAAATGAACGTGGCGCCCATGGCGAGCTACATCAAAGAATGGTTGAAAAAGGTTGTCGACCAGATTACCAAAGAAGGTCAAAGCCGGGGAAAGCCATAAAAGGACATCAGCGAACAAATGACAAGGCATGGGACACCATCATAGTAAGTTGATATTGATTACATTCTTCTGTCTTCATCCACTTATTCTAACAAAGATTTAACCCAGATCTAACAATTTTCTCTTTCTCCTTGCTAGGTTTTGTTGTTTTCCATCACCGACTTTCTTCTTTCTACAAACTTTATTCTTGTACATCTTTGCTTTGTATTCCACGACAGTCCCAATCGGAGTCATTCTGGAAAACGCATTTTTATTTCACAGAATATGTACTGAAATATAGTTTTTTTTACAGATTCGAAGATAGCTTTTTTTTGGGAAATATTCTCAAATGTATTTGGTGACCCAGTTTATCTGAATATAAATTTTGGGGGTTGTTCTATGTTGATATTCAATGCTTGGTGTTGTTATTTGAAATTTGTATTTCTTCGAAAAAATAACTCATTTCATTGTACATGTTCTTGTTCTATATTGTGCATACATTGCAGCTTCCTATATTTCAAAATATTCTTCGATATCAAGTCATATATTTTTTCCTCTTTTCCTTGTAGGTTTGAACAAAAAATTTTGATCCCAAAACACCATTCAAATTCAAACATGGTTTACATTTGGACCACAAATAATCTAGTAAGATACATTAATATGGATACATTTTAAATAAACATAAACAAAATCCCTTTAAACTTGAACCTAACTTTCTCGAGCTCATGGATTGTCCGCGGGTTGATCAGTTAGCGGACTGTCAAATCCTCATATACATTTTGCACCCAACAATTATGTGATAAAAGATAAAGTATAGAAGACGGAAAAGAAGGGTTAATATATTGACATCTGTGATAGATATCCCATTTTCTCGCAAGATCTTTTCTGCATGTTTCTGGAGAAGTTATATACTTATTGCATATACTTGGAAAGAAGTGTGAAGGTGGTGGGCACAAAAATACCCGTGGAAAGCAGTCGGACGGGCTTCAAAATAGGGTGGCAAGGGTTCCCGAGTAGACATAAGGCCTCGACTGTCAAATTGTATATATCAGAACATTTCAGTGCAAAATGTGTAACACAAAGAGGGTGTTCTTGTCGTCGTCAATTCAAATTCATTATGCTTTCACTAGTGACAACTCAGTGCACAGCTTTGCTTATTGGCATTAACAAGAAAATAACATATTCAACAGTGATTTACGGGAGCCCGTGGATTGGTCCTATATCGTCACATCATGAGCCCGACCGACTGCAGTTCCTTTCAACACTTAGCCAAGTATCTCTCCGCGGCGTCGCCACTTTGCGCTATCAAATTTTTATCCCCCTGTTCTATGATATATGTATTCAACAATGATTTAGGGGAGTCGAACCGACCCCTGGGTTGGCGCTATTATAAATCTTGCACCCAAAACTTCCATCATCTACAAGTGCATGATATACATATTGCACCCAAAACTTCCATACTCTACAATTCGTCGCGACTTAGCGCTATTGATTTCTTATGCCCCCTGTTATGTAATATACATGTTGCACACAACACTTCTGTGATATAATTTTTTCACCAAACGCTTGTGTCATTTATAATTCGACCCCGGTTATAGAGCCCGCCTACCAAGGAATCCACGATCTGAAAAGTGGCTAGGCATCGAATGGCTAGCGGTCGATCAGAGTCACAATATAAAAGCACAAAACACCATTCAAATTTGAACATGGTTTACATTTGGACTACAAATAATCTAGTAAGATACATTAATATGGATACATTTTAAATAAACATAAACAAAATCCCTTTAAACTTGAACCTAACTTTCTCAGACTCCTGGATTGTCCGCGGGTTGATCGGTTAGCGGACTTTCAAATCCTCATTTCCATCTATATCTTCACATCATGAACCTGATCGACGACCGTCCCTTTCAACACTTGGCCAAATATCTCACCGCGGCGTCCCAACTTAGCGCTATCGCATTCTTATCCCACGTGTTCCGTTATATACATATTGCACCCAACACTTCCGTCATATACATTTTCCACCGAACAATTTCATGATACAAGATAAACTATAGAATACAGAAAAGAAGGGTTAATATATTCACATATGTGATAGATATCCCATTTGCTCACGAGATCTTTTATGCATGTTTATGGAGAAATTATATACTTATTGCATATACTTGGAAAGAAGTGCGAAGGTGACGGACACATAAATACCCATGGAAAGCGGTTGGACAGGCTTCAAAATAGGGTGGCAAGGGTTCCCAAGGAGACGTACGGCCCCGACTGTCAAATTGTATATATCGGAACATTTCAGTGCAAAATGTGTAACACGAAGAGGGTGTTCCTTCCATCCTAAATTCAAATTCATTCTGCTTTCACTAGTGGCAACTCAGTGCACAACTTTTCTTATTGGCATTAACAAGAAAACAACGTATTCAACAACGACTTACAGGAGCCTGACCGACCCCAGGGTTGGGGATTGGTCCTATATCGTCACATCATGAGCCCGACCAACCGCAGTTCCTTTCAACACTTAGCCAATTATCTCTTCGCAGCGTCACAACTTACCGCTACCAAATTTTTATGCCCCCTGTTCCATGATATACGTATTCAACAGCAATTTACGAGAGTCTGACCGACCCCTGGGTTGGCGCTATTATAAATCTTGCACCCAAAAATTTCATCATCTACAAGTGCGTGATATACATCCTGCACCCAAAAACTTTTGTACTCCACAATTCGTCGTGACTTAGCACTATCGATTTCTTATACCCCCCTATTCTGTGATATACATGTTTCACACAACACTTGTGTGATATAAATTTTGCACCAAACACTTGCGTCATTTACAATTCGACCCCGGTTATAGAGCCCACCTACCTGGGAATCCACAATCTGAAAAGTGGCTAGGCATTGAATGGTTAGTGGTCGGTCGAAGTCATGACATAAAAGCACGAGCGCAAATGTGAACGGGTGCGTCTGCCAACGCGCATTGCGACATTTTTGGAAAAATGGCTAAGTAACGAGAAAGAGAGAGGAGAGTGGAAAAACAAATGGGAATTTGGTTGAGTATAGAAGAGGGAAAAGAAGGTCCAATATATTCAAATCTGCATTAGATAATCTATTTCCTAGCAAGATCTTTTATGTAAGTTTCAACTGCAAAAAGTGGTCGAACGGGCTTCAAAATAGGGTGACAAGGATTCCCGAGGATACGTAAGGCCCCGCCTGTCAAATTGTATATATCGGAACATTTTAGTGCAAAATGTGTAACACGAATAGGGTATTCATGCCATCTTCAATTCAAATTCATTTTGCTTTTACTGGTGACAACTCAGTGCACAAGTTCGCTTATTAGCATTGACAAGCAAAAAACGTATTGAACAATGATTTATGGGATCCCAACTGACCCCCAGGTTGGCGCTATTATAGATCTTGCACCCAAAACTTTCATGTTCTACAATTCGTGCACATATTGGAACATGGTTTGCATTTCAACCACAAATAATCTATTAAGATACATTAATATAAATACAATTTAAATAAATATATTTAAACTTGAACCTGACTTTTTTCGAACTCGTTGATTGGTCCTCTATCGTCACATCATGAGCCCGATTGACTGCAGTTCCTTTCAACACTTAGCCAATTATATCTCCGCGGGGTCGTGACTTAGCGCTATCGAATTTTTATGCCCCCTATTTCATGATATACGTATTCAACAACAATTTATGGGAGTCCTACCGACCCCCGGGTTGGCACTATTATAAATCTTGCACCCAAAACTTTCGTCATCTACAAGTGCGCAATATACATCTTGCACCCAAAACTTTCGTACTCTACAATTCGTCGCGACTTAACGATATCGATTTCTTATGCCCCCTATTATGTGATATACATGTTGCACACAACACTTCCGTGATATACATTTTGCACCAAACACTTGCATCATTTACAATTCGACCCCAATTATAGAGCCCGCGTATCCGAGAATCCACGATCTGAAAAGTGGCTAGGCATCGAATGGTTAGTGGTCAATCGGAGTCATGATATAAGAGCAAATGTGAACCGGTGCGTCCGCCAACATGCGCATTGGGATGGGCTTCAAAATAGGGTGACAAGGGTTCCCGAGAAGACGTAAGGCCCCGCCAGTCAAGTTGTATATATATTCTGTTTCAAATTGTACATAGGTTCGCTTATTGGCATTAACAACCAAAAAATGTATTCAACAACGATTTACGGTAGCCCGACAGACCCCCGGGTTGGTGCTATTATAGATCTTGCACCCAAAAATTGTGTCATCTTCAGTTCCTCCATATACATCTTGTACCCAAAACTTTTGTGGTCTACAATTCGTCCACATATTGGAACATGGTTTACATTTGGACCACAAATTATCTATTAAGATACATTAATATAAATACAATTTAAATAAATATATTTAAACTTGAACATGACTTTTTTCGAACTCGTCAAATGGTCCCATATCATCACATCATGAGCCCGACCGACTGTAGTTCCTTTCAACACTTAGTCAATTATCTCTCCACGGGGTCCCGACTTAGCGCTATCGATTTCTTATGCCCTCTTGTTCTGTGATATACATGTTGCACACAACACTTCTGTGATATACATTTTACACCAAACACTTCCGTCATTTACAATTCGACCCCATTTTCCAAAATTTACTTTGTAAGCTGCTTGGCAGGGACTACGCCACCACGCAACACTTGTTTATACTAATTCTACCTTTTAAGGAAACTTCTAGATGAAGATCTTTCTAGAAGCGGAAGCTTCTATTAGGTCTTCTTACATTGACTTATTCTTCTTTATTTATTAGGCCTTACTAACTAATGTCAACCTTTATTAAATAGAAAACATATCCTACCAACTAATGACCCATGGAGAGGGGTTACAATTAGACCCTAAGAATTTGGCACTAATATGTATTTCTTCCCATCGCCTCTTTTATATCCTAAAAATACCAAAAACATTTTTTTACTAAAGATACCCTCACATCATCGTGTACCTCATTGCTTAGCTTTAGTGATCCTACTACGGATAGCCCCCTTGAGTCGGAGAAGAGTCGGTATAAAAAGAAGGGGATATATTACTTAGGTGATAGTGATGACTGCCCTAGTAGTTCCTTCTTGGGTTGTGCCTTGTGAATTAGGGATTTTATCATCAAGTACAACTTGGGAGGTAACAGGAAGGAAATTAAGATTCAATGTAGTTAAACTCCATCAGAGAGATTATCAACATGCACTATAAGAACACATTGTAATATGGATATTTATTATATCCATCATTTGTCTCTTAAGCAACCTCCACAAAACGAGATCGGAAGAATCAACATAAACACTTTGATCAGATTTTAATGTGGATATTTATTATATCTATCATATGTCTCTTAAGAAACATCCACAAAACGAGATAGGAAGAAGCTTAATGGGACAAATAAATGTAAAGGCTTTGAACATATTTTAATATGGATATTTATTATATACACCATATGTCTCTTAAGCAATCTCCGCAAAATGAAATAGGAAGAAGCTTATAGGGAACAAGCAATGTAAACACTTTGGTACTTGAGAACGATTAAATTGCATAAGATAAGCGTGAATTGGGGGACAAAAGAAACAAGCAACCAAAGGGAGATAGTGTGGTCAAATTGTTGTTATCAAAATATCCTTATAAGAGAAAAAACTACAAATATATCCCACACAATTGTTTCACTTTTATCTAATATCAATAATAATAGAATATTGGGAGATTATGGCCTTCAATATAGAACTCATAAATCAATGCTAGACAATATAATATTAAAGAATATGGCCTTCAATATAACGCACATAAACCAACTCTACAATATGTAACAAGGGCAAAATTTATGGCAATGATTATGCTAATAGAAACATTAAAACAATATCTAAGGAATGCTTATAAAACACAAAGCAAGGCAATGATGAATCATTAGAATGTGAAGTTAATGAGCTTGAATGATAATAGAGTCACTAAAACAAGGAATGCTTAGACATTAACACAAGATAAGGTAATGAGGAAGCATTAGATCGTAAATTTCATGAACTTCAAGAGGTTTGAATATGCATGGGAAAGGAAATTGGCCATTCAAATCAAAGAAGCTTCCATTGATGAAACATGTAAATTGTTCTATTTTACAAAGTAGTTCATCCTCCTTCAATACTAGTTGATACATGTACATGATCAAAATACACATACAAATGGGGGGAAATGAAGTTCACACAAGTCCAAAACAAATTCTTCTTTGGAAATAAATTTTGGAGTGAAAATGCATCAAAAAGGAAAATAGCCATTCAAATCAAAGGGGCACCCATTGATGCAACACATAAATTTTTCTTTTTACAAAGTAGTTCATCCTCCAATATCAATTGATAATGCACACAATAGGAATACATCTATGGATGGGATGAAATGAATCTCACAAAAATCCACAACAGGTTCTTCTTTGGAAATCAACACAAACACATACATTTATACATGGAAGTGAATGCATGCACATTTATCTATGTAAACTAAATCTATGAGTACACATCAATCCACAATAATGTCCTCTTGGGAAAGAAAATTTGAGTATGTACCTTTACTTGATGGAAGCACAACCACATAACGACAAATGTGTATAACCATCAAATGCATATCATCTCTAAGACAAGTGAATTCTTCAATGTCAAAGACTAGATAATAGTGTTCACAAAAAACCCATGCAAACCAAGCCAAGGGATAGCCTCAAATTCCATAATCAATAGTGAATCTTGCATTCATAGAGCATTAAACATTTTTTTCTTCAATATGCAACAAGTAAACTACAATCTCATCCCAAAATTTCCATAACAAGAAAATATATTATAACACAAGAAAAATGAATACAACCAAGAGCCCAAGTTGTTGACCTTCTTCTACTAAAGAACCACATATTCATCTACCTTGGAGAGTCTTGCATGTATCAACCCATAGAAATCCTTATCCACCATGGTATTCAATAAACCATAATAGAGCAAGAGCAACAATAAAATCATTTATTTCCACACAAGAAACAAACACGCCCACTGTAGAAAAATTGTCCCACTAATAATGAGCATCTCATATAGTAGAAGGAAGAATGCAAACAAGAGGCATGTAGTTTCAAACACCTTAAAACAGACCCAACATTGCTTGCACACAAAAACAACCCCATTGCTAGAAATTGTTCCAAAAACCATAAGAAAGAATGGTGCAAGCAAGATCAAAATGCAAGAGAGCACAAGAAAAAATACAATTATTATGATGATGAGTAGAGCACAATAACCATAGAGAATCATCTGCCAACCATTCCAAAGAGCACAAAGATGAATGAAAGCAAGAGGCTAGTTCTTCTTCCAAACCCAACAAGCAACCTACAAATGTCATTCCATGCTTTCCACAATGACAAAATAGGTCACCACATAAGAAAAACAAATGAAACACAAACATGATTTATACATAAGAACAACCCCACTACTGGCAACTATTCCAGAGACCGCAAGAGAGAATTAAAGGAAGAACCCACACACAACACCCATCAAAGGGAGAACACCAACAAGTAAGGTGATGATGAATGCAAGAGAGCACGAGAACAAATACAATTACGAGGGCAATGAGTAGAACAACAATAACCACACATAATCATCTACCAAATATTCCAAAGAGCACAAGGGTGGACGCAAAAAATAGCTCACACAACACCCAACATAGGGATAACACAGATGACCAAGGTGACAATGAATATAAAAATAACCACATGCGATCATTGTCCAACCATTCCAAAGAGAACAAGGGAAAATACAAACAAGATCCCAGTAAATTCTCAACTACCACACCACTAACAACACCCTCATTCTCCCAATTTGGAATGGTTGGAAATTGGAGAAGGAAATAAGGAGGATGATTCCAATGGGGCACATTCAATGGAGGGAACCTCATACAATGGAGCATTAAACTCCCATTGTCGCTACCCTCCATTCTCCACCACCTTCATTCTTTAATAAATTTTTGCTTTCTTTTTTGTTTTTGTTTTAAATGTTTTCTTCACCACCAAGAATAGGTGCGTTTGAAATGTCAAATCATGGCCAAGAAAAATGCTTTTTTTCCTTGATTTTTTAAATCAATTTCATGTTTTGAAGAAAAAAAAATAATAGGGGAAAATTCAAATCTTTGGAAACTTAGGGAAATGAGGCAAGGCACTAATGCAAATAACCTATAGCCAAACAAGTATTTTTCCTCAAAACAAATTGTAGCTTCGTATTAAAAAAAAGTGTACATTTTGAACATGCTTGTATAAACAACATTTACATAGAAAAAATGGAAGTGATTACAGTATAGTTTGAGCTCTAAGGCTAAAATCCAATCCATAGATAACAAAAACACTAGGGAAAAATCTGAATACATTGTGAAACCCGAAGGCTAAGATGAAAATTGATAATGAGAACTCCCACACTGTAGAAAGCATTACAAATTGCACTCCCATATGGGAGAAAGGACCTCAACCCACAAGAAAGCATAATAGTTAACTATGCACACCAAGTGTAGAGAGATTACGAACACTCACACAAGAGAGCCAAAAACAAGATACCAACCATATTATATTTCAAAGAGGTACTAGCAAACCCTATAAACCCTTGCTTACTACTACGGATATGAACCATGTACAAGTCCATCTCTCCCTTCCCTCAAGTAGACCTCCTTATTGTTATGCCTCAAAAAGAGAATGCCACCTTTTGTAGAGTTGCCACAGAGAAAAGAAAACTGGGATTAAAGAGGAGCAAATTTGATGAGCCATTGCCTTCCATTTGCAAAGCCCCCACTGAAAGGAAACACATAAATGAGCTTGCTTTGAGCCCCATCAAATGGAGGATCGAGCTAAAACCCCAAGGCTAAGGAGGAGCATACCCTTGTGCATTAC
>SNQJ01S0006843.1:30779-51014 GCA_010110895.2 Picea sitchensis | reverse complement strand
CTGTGTTTATGGTTGCATCTCTGATATATTTATGTTATATTACTGGATATACGTGATATCTTTGTGCATTTCTTTATTATATCTCCGCTCTCATTTCGTGCCGAAAATAATCTGGATCACCGGTGCACATCTCTTGTTTTGTTAATCATATGAGGCCAAATCGCCTTCAGTTCATTGGTTGACGGTGCAAGGAATAGACCAAGCATCTAACTTCGAGAGGAGGAGGAGAAACACAACATTCCCCTTTTTGCTCTGCATAGCAAGTGATCCAAACATCTCCCTCCATCAAGTCGCACTTCTTTCATCCTCTTTGTTGCGCCATCCATCCAATTTGCCTATTCTACTGAGCGCATCCCTCATTCAGTTCTATCAGCATGCTCCCTCAGATAAATAGAGTCTCCATGGCAGAATATGCCCTCACCAATCAGATCAATTGGTATCAGAGCAAGTTTTCTCTTTGGGACCAAAACAAAAAACAAAAACTTCATCCACTAGATTCAATTTTTTTTTGGGTCTCTCTCTCCTCGCGCTCTTGCTTAGAGCATCACTTTCACCCTTCTCAGGGTTTTTCTCACACCTTCCTCTGGGTTTATTCAATGTTTGTCGACCATGTCGCTACTGCGAGAGACCTCCAATGAGGAATCCAATGGAGCCACATCAACTTGGCACTGGCTCTCCAAGAATTGATTCGAATCCAACGACGACGACCTCGAGTGACCATGTAGTTGGACACCCGTTTTCAGTTACCCAAGTTCGTTGGCCAAATGAATGGAGAGATGGTTGATTCCTGGATCCATAGCCTCTCCACTTACTTCAAGACCTCGCCTAAGATGGAAGAGGCTACCAAATTGCAAATAGCCATCCTTCAACTAGAAGGAATCTCACAAACCTGGTGGGACATGTTATCGCACAGTTTGTAGCTAGGTCAAATGGTTATAAGATAGAAGGCCAAACTGGTGTAACAGGAACCTATCCCACCCAATGTCACCACGATGGGGAGGTTCTTTCTCTTTAGAGACGTTAGGCCCAGGGGAAACGTCGTCGGTAACCTGGAGTTTTGAAGAGGCAATAGTTAAAAGGACAAAGGTAAAGTTCCCCCTCCACAGGTCACCACCAAAACAGATAGTCCCGGCTAAATAGCCAATAATGAAGTGAAGTCCCGAAGAAGAACACCTGCCCAGAACAAAGCAACAGCAAATCAATATATGCAAGCTATGATTCAATGGGTTAGTACTTCATAAGACTATTTGATATTTAAATAAGTAATTATGACAATAGATATTGACGAAGTCAATGTTTATCAATGTAGCAATGCAACTAATATCTCTTCCTCAATAGATACTGAAATGACGTGGCATTCAATGTAACAAATCAACAAACCATCAATTAATGCCTAAATCACCATTCAATTTCTCTAAAAACAAGACGTTGTTGCATAGAGATGAAATATTCAAGTATGACGTCAACAACTTTAGGGTTAGCAGTTAGTTAGGGTTTCAATTTAGAAAAGAGTTTGAGAGTTTGTTTGATCACTTTCACTTCAACGTTGGAGGTCTAAGATCAGTGCCTTTGGGATAATGGAGTCAATTAACCAGAGGACGCAAGGGTTGAAGGAGGATGGCAAAGGACTAGAGGGAAGAGTTCTGAAGTGTTGCTATGGCAGGGATTCAGAATCAAAACCCTAGGGGAGAGAGGCTCACTCCGGTGTTTCTAAAGCAAGGCCTCGTGCTCTCGCCTCCTTCCTTAGGTTAACTTGGCAAAAAAGGCTAGCATGAAAGATAAATCAAGACAAGAGAGTGTAGTGAGGGAGAGTGTTGCTACAGCAAGGCTCTATCACTAAACCTTAGAAGAAAAACGGCCCTAGGTGTAGATAACCTAGGCTTGGGATGTCACCTCCTTCTTCTTCTTTTTCCTTTTATTCAAGGGCTAACCAAAGGACACTGCCTTGGCATGGTGACCAGAGCTAACAGTGTTACCCACAAGTACTTTCACAGAGATGAGAAGGTTGGCTCGTGATGAGGCCCCCTTTCCCTTGGCCATGCAACCAAAGGTCATTGCCCTGGCGTGGTAACCAGATGATGCCAATGTCATACTGTTAGGTACCCATGAACCTAATAGGTTGGCTCGTGATGAGACCCCCTATCCTTTTGACTAGGTCTTGTTTGTATTTTCTGGGTCCCTCTTGTTTCTTACTGAGAGGCCTTTCATTGCCTTCTCGGGGATCCCTGGGCAAAGCATCTCGAGGTTTTATTTCTAGGCTTTTATCTTTTACCAACTGGTTTTACCTTCTGGGCCTTTAGCCCCTTCTTCCCACGAGATAAGGTGCAATCCTACAAACAGGTCAACCCAATGCCCGGACAAGGGGAATGGGACAAGTGAGCACAAGATAAGATGAAATAGTGGTGCTATGATGGAAGTGGACGATGGATTTTCAGAAATCCCCCAATGGAAAACCCAGACCTATGGGCACATGCTTGCTAGGATACCATGTCAATCTCCCCAAGCATGGTCAAGTGGGATAATGTAAGATCCAAGCAGTTGTTAGAGGTAAAAGGAATCAGATGCATATATTTAAAGGTTTCAATGATCAAAAGTGACACATACCATGATACCTAGACCAATTGCCTCATGGAGCAAGAACCTCCTCTGATACAGGACCAAGCCGATAGTGATGGATGTTGATGCTGCTAACAAGATAAAGCTGATGGAAGAAGAAAGGATGGGCCCTTCGGGGATATGCTCAAGTCAATCATGCTCTCTGTACTCTATGTCTAGGACCTATGGACCTTGTGACATAATCTCCTAGTTATCCCTAAAAATTGGGGATAACATCTGGCTCCAACTTGGGGACATGTGCTCATCGTAGAGCACACGAGAACCTCGGCATCTCTGGCATAACCTATAGACCTGCTCAATCTCGATAGGGGTATCAGTAAAAAAAATGGGGCGGTAATGCCACCCCAACATGCATAGATATAAACTGAAATAAAACAATCAACAATGCAAATGTGAAATCAAACTAACATGAAATGCAAATGGTATAATACATGAACACAAAATGCCTACTTACATGTACTTACCTGTGAAGTCAGGTTACCCCATCCTGGTGGGGTTTGAGGAGGTTCCTGCTAACGGGCAATGTGCGCCTTCGTCCCTCCAGTGTAGACAGGTAATAAGAGTCATTAACTGACTTTCTTCCAACCTTAAAAGGGCCAAGCCAAAAATGATTGTTTCCTTTGATATTAGTAGGCTTCCCTTCATTGGCATCCCACATCCATACTACGCCCCCCTCCTTGTACTCTCTGACTTTGAAATCTGTCGTTCCTTGAACAACCCTGGTGTATTGTGTAGAGGGAGGTGGGTGGGATTCTGCTATAAAGATTTCCTGCTGCGAAGGAAGGATCCGTACATCATCTTCCACTTCCTTCAGTATTTTCGTAGTCTCGGATTCCTGGCCTTTGAACTCGTCAAGGAGTTGTTGGTATTCCTCTTTCTTGATCCATTTAATCTTATTATAATTTTCCTCCTTTGTAAAAGGCGTATCTTCTAGCGAATATTTATGAGGAGTCTGTCTAGTTTTGTCACATGCTTTGTCATCTTTGATGGAATCACTGGGCTCTTGCACATAAGTTGTAGTCACAGGTACATTATGGATACAACCAATAGTTCCATCTTTCAATGTTCCATCTGATCCTTGGAAAAATTTGTCAAATCGCTCTTTGACAGATGGTACCTTGATGACTTCTCTGAAAGAGATGGTTACAAACATCTTCGATAATGCCCCTTCAAGGTCAAAGTTAAGGTTAACCCTTTCAGTCTTGGATGTTTTAGGAAAGATTACATCCAAAGGTGGGTTTTTTGTTTGGTCAGCGGCAGGTTGGTTCAACTTCTTTCTTCTATACACCTGGAACTCTTGTTTCTTTAGCCTTTCTTTTGATTCCTGGTCTAGTTTGTTTATTACCACCATTCTGGCTGACCTGGCCGCTTCTTTTATGGCCTCTTGATGCTCTTCAACAGTGATATTTATTTGAGGGCCTTCTATGATGTGGCCTATATTGTTTAATTGTTGATGGCCACCATTACTGTAAGGACACTCATGTTCCCAATGTGCTTCACTGCATTGAAAACACCAAGGGTTTTCATCCACAATGATGGTGCTTGGAACTTCTATGTCTTTAAAAACATCTTTGTTCCACTCAACGATATTACTTACTCTATGTATTGGATAGCCGTCTTCATTCGAATCTTCAGAGATATTAGAGTCATCATCGAGATAATCACCCCAATCTGTGTCTTCTTCTGTCAAGGGAAAAGTGGGGCCATCTTGAAACAAGTATGGATCCATTGATTTGTAATCACTAGGTCCAAGATCATCTATTAATGATAAAGAGGGCATTTTCTCATCTTGCTCAAATGGACCGGTTTGCAATAGTGTGGGAGTCCCCTCAAAATATAATTGGTCATTCGGGTCTTGCTTTGTCAAAAAATGAACGATTTCGCGAATTCTTTTAACCCTTTGCAAGATACAGGACATACTAGTGTCTAAGTTGTCTCCATTATGTACCTGGGGCTCTTCAGACCTATTGGTTTCACTCATGTCTTGATTTTCCAACATTGGTGTGTTCAAGACAAACAAGGAATCTTCAAAGTTAGTTTTTTTATGAGTGGCCACACCCAAATCCTCGAATGGTTCACGTTGTCTTGAGACGTTTGAGACACCGTTGATATTTGAGAAAGTTGTGCTCCATTTCCTTTTGGGAGGCATGAGTTTTGCCTCCATAATTTCTGGGAAATTGGGTTCAGCTTCGATGATATCCTCGTGAATAGATTCCCAAGGGTCATCATTGTATGAGAGATTGACTTGATGGATGTAGTCTTCGAATTCCATGTTCTTCTCAATCTGACAAGCAAAATCTTGTGCTTCTTCTAGAGTCGAGGGCGACCGATCTTTGAGAGTAAACTACAAAACTCCTTCCAACGAGTTCAAGTAGTGTTGGAGGACAACTTCTTCTGAGAAACTAGGTCTGATCTTCTTGAGGAGAAGGTTGAACCTATCATTAAAATCCCTAATGCCCTCACTAGAGGCTTTGCAAATATCAGTATATTGAGAGTAAAGGGAATCCATGCTTTCTTTTTCACACCAATATTTCTTGAAGGCTTGTTCAAGATCTTTAGGGGTTTTGATGCTTCCTTTCGAGAGTTTGTTAACCCATCTTCTGGCACTTCTGGTGAGTGATCTCACAAAGAGCCTTAAAAAGACATCGGGGTGTTCTTGTCCGGATTGGTGAAACTGGAATGCATCACAGAAGTCGTTCCAATGAGAGTTGCCATAGGATCCATCTTCCCCAGAAAACTTAGGTATCCAGGACTCGACCTTCTTGGGTAGATCATGTAACCCCTCTTGGGTGTTAGGTAAGCTTAAAGGGCCAAAGAGTTCTTTATGAGACCACTTGGGAGAACTTACAGGGGTGATAGGATTTGTGGAGGTCATAGTAGTAGATGAAAGAATATATTAATGCCCACTACGGGTTGTCATTAGTTGTTTGTGGAGTCGCCAGATGATTTGCTTAAAATCATCAAAGAAAAGGGAAAACACCCTAGTGGAGTCACCAAGTAAGCTTGTAAGATAAGGCTTCTGAGGCAAGTCTTACCGAAAAGTGTCGTCTTGAGGAGAATTGACTCAGTGTTCCCCGGCAACGGTGCCAAAATGTTATCGCACAGTTTGTAGCTAGGTCAAATGGCTATAAGATAGAAGGCCAAACGGCGTAACAGGAACCTATCCCACCCAATGTCACCATGATGGGGAGGTTCTTTCTCTTCAGGGAGGTTAGGCCCAGGGGAGACATCCCCAGTAACCTGGAGTTTTGAAGAGGCAATAGTTAAAAGGACAAAGGTAAAGTTCCCCCTCCACAGGTCACCACCAAAACAGATAGTCCCGACTAAATAGCCAATAATGAAGTGAAGTCCCAAAGAAGAACACCTGCCCGGAACAAAGCAACAACAAACCAATATATGCAAGCTATGATTCAATGGGTTAATACTTCATAAGACTATCTGATATTTAAATGAGCAATTATGACAATAGATATTGACGAAGTCAATGTTTATCAATGTAACAATGCAACTAATATCTCTTCCTCAATAGATACTGAAATGACATGGCATTCAATGTAACAAATCAACAAACCATCAATTAATGCCTAAATCACCATTCAATTGCTCTTAAAACAAGACGTTGCTGCATAAAGATGAGATATTCAAGTATGACATCAACAACTTTAGGGTTAGCAGTTAGTTAGGGTTTCAATTTAGAAAAGAGTTTGAGAGTTTGTTTGATCACTTTCACTTCAACACTGGAGGTCTAAGATTAGTGCCTTTGGGCTAATGGAGTCAATTCAACAGAGGATACAAGGGTTGAAGGAGGATGGCAAAGGACTAGAGGGAAGAGTTATGAAGTGTTGTTATGGCAGGGCTTCAGAATCAAAACCCTAGGGGAGAGAGGCTCACTCTGGTGTTGCTAAAGCAAGGCCTCGTGCTCTCTCCTCCTTCCTTAGGTTAACTTGGAAAAAACGGCTAGCATGAAATATAAATCAAGACAAGAGAGTGTAGCGAGGGAGATTGTTGCTACAACAAGGCTCTATCACTAAACCCTAGAAGAAAAATGACCCTAGGTGTAGATAACCTAGGCCTAGGATGTCACCTCCTTCTTGACTTTTGGAAAGTACGGCTAGCTTAGGGAGAAGAAGAAATGAGAGTGTAACTATGGCTAGGCTCTTCCTTCCTTCTTCAATGGCTGAAAATTTATCTTTTAGGGGACATGAGACAAGGACCTACTTGTGTGCTTGTCACCTAGGGTTTTGATTGAACAAATTAAACATACATGTAAGAAATAAGACTACAACCATTCAATCAAGAAGTTTTGCAGAAAAATACTTGCAATTCATCAAGAAATAACCATGCAAACCCTAGTTGTAACACCTTCCTTCAAGAGAAAAACCATAAAATGCCAAGAAATGCCTTCCTTCAACAAATGCGCCTCACTAAACAAGCAAGAATACCCAAGTAGGGCACCGAAATCAGACCTCACTAATGAGTGAGCGATGTGTTATGATAAAATGAGGCTAAACCTCCTCAATATATATTGTATCAATGACCTTAATTAACTTTTAGGTCATAAAAAGGCTGACAATGCCATAATACTATTTTTACATTAAATTGTCAAATTAAAACCCTAACTAAGCTGTAAAAAAGGTAAAATCCCCTTCAAGGGAGGCGCTAGCCCCTTTTAGGGCAGATGAAACATCCAGGAGCAAAACGCTAGCCCCTTAGGGGCCTCTCCAACATGCCATACGTGCCACTACTGCCCAGTCTACCTCCATGAATATCCATGAAGCTGGATGATGTCATGGTGAGGATGAGGGTGTCCTGAGCCTTACAAGGCCAACGTTCCACTGAAAAGGGGTCATTCCCCCTATGTCGGGCTCCTCCAAAGTGCCTCTGATGAAACGTCCTCTTCTTCTCCGGTGCAAGACCCTAATCAACCACTGTCCTGTCTCTGCCCCTTGATGGGGTCTCAACATCCATCTGGTGGGCTCTTCAGCCCTATGGAGGTCCGAACTAATCATCTCCCC
This sequence comes from Picea sitchensis, assembly GCA_010110895.2. NCBI lineage: Eukaryota > Viridiplantae > Streptophyta > Pinopsida > Pinales > Pinaceae > Picea > Picea sitchensis. Next base: position 43,383 of record SNQJ01S0006843.1, on the reverse strand, counting down.
ATGTGTACCGGTCCAAATGGTACCTATCCGTCGGGCATGATCCTGCACATCAAAGGCTATGCCCTCGATGGGCTCATCAATCACTGGGATCATAGCAATGTTAATCACGTTTCATCATCAATATTATCAAACATATGCATAATACCCTAATACATCAGTCAATAGCTCAAAGACATTACAAAAACCTACAATACAAGACTGGAGAAAAAGACAAGACGTCTTATTGGGCTAGTATCCACAAGAAAAAGACAAGACGCCTTATTGGGCTAGTATCCACAAGAAAGGGGAAGTTTCAAAGAAGGTTTCATCCAAGCCATGGGAGTGAGGTGATGTGGCTAGCTTACGTCTAAAACATTTTGCGGAAGTGGAGAGCCGTGGATGTATGGATGTTATCCTGTAAGTGCCTTTTGTCGGCTGGGCGAAGAAATTGCCATGGATGCACTTTTCCAAGCCCGCTCTTTGCCTTTATTCTTTCTTTATTTTCTTCTTTCCTTATCTGGCTAACCAGAGGACCGCCTTGCTATGGTGACCAAGCTGACAATGTTACCCACAAGTACTCTTTCACAGATGAGAAGGTTGGTTCGTGATGAGACCCTTCTTTTTCTTTCAAGAGAATAACATGAGGACACTGGCCTGGCTTGGTGACCAAATGGTGTTAATTCCATACCACTAAATACCCACGATCATGATAGGCCAACTCGTGATGAGACCCCCTATCCTCTCGACTAGGTCTTGGTTTGTACTTTCCAGGTCCCTCTTGTTTCTTACCGGAGAGGCCTCATTGCCTTCTGGGATCCCCTCATGGCGCATCTTGGTGGTTTTATTTCTAGATTTTATCTTTTACCAGCTGCTTTTACCTTCTGGGCCTTTAGCCCCTTCTTCCCACGAGATAAGGTGCAATCCTACAAACAGGTCAACCCAATGCCCGGACAAGGGGAATGGGACAAGTGAGCGAGAGATAAGATGAAATAGTGCTGTTATGATGGAAGTGGACGATGGCTTTTCAGAAATCCCCCAGTGGCAAACCCAGACCTATGGGCACATGCTTGCTAGGATACCCTGTCAATCTCCCCAAGCATGGTCAAGTGGGCTTATGTAAGATCTAAGCAGTTGTTAGAGGCAAAAGGAATCAGATGCATATATTTAAAGGTTTCAATGATCAAAAGTGACACATACCATGATACCTGGACCAATTACCCGATGGAGCAAGAACCTCTTCTGATACAGGACCAAGCCGATGGTGATGGATGTTTTTGTTGATGACAAGATAAAGCTGATGGAAGAAGAAAAGGATGGGCCCTTCAGGGCCATGCTCAAGTCAATATTGCTCTTGGTACTCCATGTCTAGGACCTGTGGGCCTCGAGACATGATCTCCTAGTTATCCCTAAAAATCGGGGATAACAGGACACACAATTGGAAAGCTTAGAATTGATAGTCGATATCGGTACACCTTCTTCCCCGACAAATGTTCGTATTGCGTCATGGGATACATTATGCCAAGCATTGAGGGAACACTTCTACCCTATAGGCTATCTTCATAATTTGCTCACCAAGTGGTTACATCTCCGTCAATTTTCCAACCAGTCAGTTCAAGGATACATAGATGTCTTCTACAAGTCACGCATCCAACTACATGTCAGTGAACCAGATGAGGTATTAATAATTAATTTCAATTATGGTTTATTGTTATCTCTCCAACGGGAAGTAGATATTTTTTACAATGCTTCTTTGGACAAGGCTTTCTTATGGGCCTTGGCCATAGAAAGAAAGGTGGCTCCTCACATTCGATATCCGCCAAATTGAATCCAGGCTGATAAAGCACCTCCTTCTCATTCTCAAACTTATCCTTCTTCCATGTCGGCAACCAAAAATTCATTTTGGTGTAATTTTCACAAGACCAACTCCCATAACTCTGTCGACTGTCGAGCCATTAAAAATAGCCACCCCCATCCAACCTTGTTTGTAGAGGACACACCCACTGAGTTTACCAAGCAATCAGAAGTCATCTCTCTCACCAACCCCACCGAAGCTGACCCATCCCTCATTCTAATGACTACACCATAACCAAGTCGCTCTAACATTCCCCTATTCACTCACAACTACCAAATTAGAAATGAATTTGCCACTCTCATTCTGGACAATGGCAATCAAAAGAATCTGATATCACAAGACTTAGTCCAACATCTGCAACTCCCCACCATCCCACACGCCGATCCATATCATCTTGGTTGGGTACAGAAGGGTGGTCCTCGCATTACTATTGCTTGGTGTTGTGTCATCACTTTCGTTGTTGGTCCTTTTCCTTACATTGTGATCTACGACGTGGCACCGTTAGATTGTGTTGATCTCCTTCTCAGTCTTTCGTACCAACAAGACCGACAAGCGATGTATCACACCAAGACTCATCAGAACCACCTTAAACAGGCTGAGCGCACCTATGTACTTACTTCATCGTCTATCACTTGACCACTGCCGCGAACCGATACCACAACCACTCACCATGTTATCAATACCAACAATGTCTCTTGTGTTTGACCTGTCATGTTCAACCTGAGAACCTCACTAATCTGACTACTCCCACAACACTCCCTCTCCTCCCAGAATTTGCCAATGTCTATCAATCTCCCTCAAGGCTCCCACCCTCTTGAACCCTTGCTCCATTCATCGATCTCATTCATGACGCATCATTACCCAATGCCACATCATCTCGTCCGGTTACCCAAAACACTAACGAACATCCTTTAGTTATTGCTTACCATTCCCTCACCCAAGCAACAATTAAATATTGTTATCCCTTACCCCAGATTGCCTCTCAGTTTTCTCTTGGAGCGATGCGTAAATAGGGAGGTCACCCGGTGACTTACCACTCCAAGACCCTGTCCACAACCAAATTTAATTACCACCACTGCGCCAAACAATTCCACCTCCTAATGTCGGATTTGCAAAAGTGGCACCCTTACAACATGGCCAATCACTCTTCCACAGACTTCTTACCTTTCGAGGTCTGTCTTGGATTTCAGTCTTGGGCGCCCACAGAGATGCCTCTCATTTTGACTACGTCGAGATCAACACATCAACACCAAGAACAACACACTCCAGTCCTAGCTTCCTTGCATGTAACACCGGATCGTGCCAAGCAACATCATGTTTCAAACCTGGTCAGTGAACAATGCCAAACTCCATAGATAGGACAAGTAGATGACAGCAGAGATAGTGCAATGATGATTTCCTGAGTTGTTGACGAAAGTAGGGATGCTTTCAGATCTAAACAGGGAAGAATTGGACCAACAAGGAAGGACGTCAAACTTCCTTAGGAAGTGCACAACAGAGTACAAGTCATCTATAGCAAGCAAGGCTAGAAGGATAAGTAATGCTATTATAGTTTTCTGATCGTTGTCAGCGTCAATGAGTCCTTTATTGTAATAAAGCATTCACCAATCTAAGTAAATAATGATGATGTCTAGTTAATGAATAGTTAGTTGTGTCAGTAATCGTTGCGGAGAATTTCTATTGCCAATCTGATTGCGCAGAGAAATGTAGAAGAATAAAAGAGACAATTATCGTTTGTAGAAGATCGCTTTGATTGTTTAAGAAGGGATGCAATCCTCTAATATGATTGATGAAGTTTTTGTTGAATCTTGCATTATCTATTCTTCTTGTGTGTAAATTGATTTTCGTTTTCGCTGAGATGAGTGAGAGATCATATTGTTTTCATTTTATTGTTCGGTGAGTGTTTGAGAGAAAATGCACACCAAAGGAACTGGTGTGCATCTCTTGTCCCACTAAGCGTATGAGCCAAAATCACCTTCAGTTCATTGGTTGACAACGCAAGGAATAGACCAGGCGTCTATATTCAAGAGGAGGAGAAGAAACACATCGTTCCCCTTTTTTCTCTACACAACAAGTGATCCAAACGTCTCCCTCCATCAAGTCACGCTCCCTGCTTCCTCTTTATCGTGCCATCCATCCAATTTGCCTGTTCTACTGAGTGCATCCCTCATTCAGGTTTATCAGCACACTCCCTCAGAGAAATCGAGTCTCCATTGTAGAAGACGCCCTCACCAATTAGATCAATCATAATCCTTCATGATCCAATACTCTGAGCAAAATTCCTTCTTTGCTTTGTATCAATGTCGTCAAGTATCTTCTCCTTTACCCTTGCCTTGATTTTATAAGATTGAGTTATGACATAACCCGAATCTCCAAAGTGATTAATGATTGAGATTACTTCTCACCTCGCTTGAGATCAACGATTACTATTTAATTCACTAATGATAATTAAAGAATTTCTTTAAATAAAACTCAACTCACTAATAAAACCACTTTACTTTAATCATTCCTTTAATTAAAGTAAAGTCTCAAGGTAGAAGGTTTTGGATGACTACCACACGTCTAGACACTTAGACATGTGCGGAAGTACCTGTCCTATGCTACAATCATCAACACTCCCTCTTAGTTAGGAAGATACTTCTCAAAGAGCCACCTGGAACTAGTTCTCCCTCCAACCCTGGCACAATGTCGCACACATCATCCTGCTCACTAGCATCCCTCCAACCCTGTGTAACATATATAAAATATAATAATAATAATCATAATGAATAATCATAGTACTAATAATTAATATTGGTTGTGACCTTTCATCAATGGTCATCAAGGTGCTCCTTAGGTTTATATATATATATGAGCCCTTTCATTGTATTCATGCATCATCTATGCATCTATCTCATTATATACATTCGTATTCAATATATTTCTTGTCCAATATGAATTACAGTTATTTATTCCATTTATGATGGATATTCATGGTAAGAACTAGATTGGTTCTTTACATGTGGTAAGAACCAGATTGGTTCTTTACCTTGGTATCACAACTATGTCTGATCCTAGCCCTTGGCCACTAAACTTTTAGTCACATATCGTTGTCCTTGGAAACATACCACAACAAAAAATTACGTTAAAAAAAAATCATTGCATATTGAAGGAAAATAATAAAGGAGTTTTGTTCACTGAAATTGAAGATTTCGCTACCAGCAATAAAGAATTCCAAATTGTTTTTTAGCACATCGTTGTTGGAAGCTGCCAATTCTGAAAAAAATCACATGTTGTCACAAAAGGCCACCAATGCTCGATTCTAGGAGAATTTCAACTATTATGCTGTCAATTTACTTGTCATTGAGATTCCACTGTTATGTATATCAACCATCATTGTCGGCTGGAGTCAATAGCTATATCAAGTACCAACAGAGCTGCATGGATTCCTGGACAACAAATAAACATTTATCCAAAAGAATATCGGTCTTCATGTGTTGGTACATCTGGAATCAATGCAACATCTCACTCTTTGAAGATAAAAATCCCTCGGCTTAGGCAACTGTTTAGAAAATGTTAGGAGACTTAAACATAAATTCTTCAGCCATTAAACCACTGAAACTAAGGCAAAATCCAATATGGAAGCTTAGCGGATATTCTTTAGCATTTTTTGATGGAGTGTTGATCGATGGTGGATCAAATTGTGGTGTTGGGGGAACCATTAATCTTTGCAACTCGCAGGTTTTCAAGTGGTATTTCAATGGGGGAGTTGGAACAAATACAAAAGATGAATTATTAGGTGCTTGGGAAACCCTTATTATGGCAAGACTTTTGGATACCCAATACATTCAAGTCCTGGGAGACTCCAAAGTAATCATTGACTAGATCAACCTTAAAGGGAAATTGAATGCTATTAATATTGAAGGTTGGAAACAAAGAATTAGAGACCTCCTCGGTACTTTCAAGGGGACTAGTTTTCAACACATTTTTAGGGAATCAAACGAGGAAGCAGATCATATGTCAAAGCTATCCCTTTCAGAGACAAAAGGAAGACTAACTTACTTTACTTGGGATGGATCCACTGCTGGGCAAACCCACCATGTTGTTTTCTTCTAACTCACTTGCTTTCGTTTCTTGCTTTCTCAGTTCGTCCGGATTGTTGCTTCCTCTCTGGATCCTTTTATCTTGTGACATGAAAGGATCCCAGGTTTTTTATGTTAGCATGCAGTCAAATAAGTTCATGGATTGGGTATGGTCTTTAAAAAGACAGTTTTGTTTCAGATCATTGTATTTTTGTTAAGTTTTATGGAGGTTACTTTGGAGTGAATAGTCTCAGATCAAGACTCTTGGAAGATGTAATTAAAATTATTAATATAATTTTGGGCGATTTTCTTATTGGAAAAAAAAAATACCAACAGAGAACATGGAAGAAAGGGTCATCAGATTACAAGCACATGTTCGTATTTTTTTTTAGTTGAGAGAAATATTAATCCTCTTATTATCCATACCCAGCGAAAAAATTGGGACGACTGCATAAATTTAAAATGTGAATAATAGTGGGTATTATTGAAACCATATAGATTAGTTTTGGGAGTTCTACCAAGTTATAAAGGGATTATATAGTCTCTTAAAGAATACAAGTTGTCATATATATATATATATATATATATATATATATATATATATATTCAAGCGGAACCTTATTAAAGGAATATTTAAATGCTCCTAAGGTGTTTACAATTTTAAAAAGTAAAGCCATTTATAAAGTTAATTATAAAGTTAAAAAGGAATAAAATTCCCAAAGCTCATATATAAAGGAGACATATATTCAATAATTGAAAAATAAGAAGTTGTGAACAATGAATTCAATATATAAATCTAAATGTTGGACTAAATGCCCTTTTTGTGAAATGGAATTTGAGTATATGAAAACTTTTAAAAATCACAATCGCTTATGTCCGATTTGTCGGAAATCATTTATTATGGAAGATTATCAGGATAACTCACAAATGCAATCACTAATATTAAAAGGTTAACTAGGACATTATAAAGAGAGTAATATAAAATTACAGTTTGAAATTAAGAAGGACAAGTATTTTAATGGGTTAACAAAGATAGATAATATTTACTTCAAGGAGCATAATCAGGAATTCATCACACAAATTAAGAATTGAAAACCAAAAAACAAAAAATGGACAAAGACTTACTATAACAAGATGAAGAAATATCACGATTAAAAAATCATAATCAAAATTTACTAGTAAAAATCAGGAAGACAAAAGACAAGAAGCAAGGGAATACAAATTCAGAACAAGAAAATGCGGGTCTCAAAAAGAAATTAACCGAAAAAGAGGAAGAAAGCTCTTGCCTAAGGAACCTTAATCAGAAGTTACTTGAACAAATTAAAGCTTAAGGGATGAAAGAAAGAAGAATCTAGAATAAAAAATAAAGACGACAAGTCAGAAAATAAGGAAGAACTTTTACGTTTAAGATGACATAATCAAGATTTACTAACACAAATTAAAAGGCTTAAGCATGATAAGAAGTCTTTACAAGAAGAGATAGATCACAAACCATCATTAGTTGACAAAGAAATGATGATTGACCTAGTAGAAAAATTGTTAGACATTTTAATTTCAACATTAGAAAAAGGAACCAATATAGAGTCGATCGGTGTTCAAATTCAAAAGAATGCTTATATTGACAAATCACTACAAACATCAAAAGAAGATGGTTCCAAGGAAAAGTCACAAGAGATTAGGATGCCTTATTGTCATCCAAATCACAAGAGTCGTTATGGGTAATGACAAGATCAAAAGATATATAAAAAATATTCTTCTTACAAACAGACGAAGCACAAATTGAAAAAAAAAGAGAGACAATATCAACAATTTGTGTGGAAGCACAAAATTAGAAGTTCCATCAAAACAATTGATCAACAAAAAGTTCTAGTAAAGATCAATTTGGGATGGATTGATTGTCAATTGATGCAACAATTTTGCTTGAGAATTCGTAAATCATATCATCTTGTTTCATCGAGTGTCGCAACTACAAGCACAAAAGATCTTGAGAAGACATTGTGAGCCAGAACAAAAGTCAAAGGGAAGCCTTTCAGTAATTATGCTTTGAGGACAAAGCATTTTTAAGTGGAAGGCAATGTAACATATATAAAATATAATAATAATAATAATAATAATAATAATAATAATGAAAAATCACAGTATTAATAATTAATATTGTTAGATAAATGTCGTGACCTTTCATTCATCATCTATATATCTATCTCATTATATACATTCTTATCCAATATATTTCTTGTCTAGTATGGATTACAATTATCTATTCCATTTATGATGGATATCCATGGTAAGAACCAGATTGGTTCTTTACATATGGTAATAACCATATTGGTTCTTTACATGTGTTAAGAACCAGATTGGTTCTTTACACCCTAGTGGTCAGTTGCTCCCCGAATATTAGAAGTCACAAAATCAATGATGGTACATATCAATACCATGAAGTTTGGAAACTTCATCGAAGGCATGCTCTCCCTCAATGTGCTCCCAAGAGCCTCCTACTCCTAAGCATCCACCAATTTCATATCGTACCAACTTGGTCTCCTGACAAGACTGGAAGGGGCTAACTCCCTCTTCCCATCTGAAGGTAGACTCGCCACACTTGAAATCTATGAACTCCACTCATCCTTTGGTTTCTCACCCTTCAGAGCCTCATGCTCCTCATCCTCTATCATTGACATCGATCCATGATCCAAGATCCCATTGGATCCTCCTATACATTGGCCCTGTAACCTGTATACCCTGCCCTCTCTGACACCAATGTTGATTGTTGTGTCAGGGCTAGCTCCCTCTGAAAATATGAGTACTTACCCTCTCTGAAAAGTAACGACAAAACCCATGTCCTTCAAAACTGAAATTGAGAGCAAGTTCTTCTTCAGTTCTGGTACATAAATCACATCTTGGGCCTCTAACAAACACCCTGACTCAAGTTGAAACATGATAGTTCCCTTCCCCTTCATTACATACTTGGAATCATTACCAAGCTCCACATGGGTCCTCGAGTCCTCCGTTAGACTGTTGAATAGCTCCCGTGCTTCTATCATATGATTAGAAGCACCACTGTCCAAGTAACAAGCACTCTTTGAGTTGGTGCTAGTAGAGAGGCAGGAGAACATTGAGAATTCCTTCACAAAATTTGCTTCAAACTCCTCTAACTGCATCTCTGCTAATGTTGTTGTCTGCATCTTCCCTTACCCCTTCTTCTCCAGACAATGTGATGCATGGTGTTGATACTTGTGGCATGCAAAGAACTTGATTTTACTCAAGTCCTTCTTACTTGGATGTGAGGTTGACTCCTCACTATTACCCTTGGAACTCTTTCCTTTGTCATTTATTGTCTCACTGACAAGGGCCAAGTTCTCCTACTCTTTGTCTCCCTTGTTACTTACTTTAGACTCCTCCTCAGTCTCTTCTTGGATGTAATCATCTCAAATCCTTTGCCAATCTGGGATTTTTCTCGAGCACGAACTCCCTTGAAAAATGGTTCCCAATACTTGGGAAAACCATTCAACGCCACATTAATGAACTCTATGTCCTTTGTTTTATCACTTATGGCTGCAAGATGATTATGTACCTATATGATCCTCATAAAATAGCTGGTAACATTGTCAGATCTAGACATCTACTCCGATCTGAGTTTATTTCTTAAGACCATCTTCCTATTTGTGTTAGTGCTTTGGAATAAACCTACCAAGGCATCAAACATCTCTTTGGTCATCTTCTTCTCAGATAAGTGAGGAATTAGATGATCCTTCACTGAATCTAAGATAACCCTCTCAACTTTGATCTCCTTCTTCTCATGAGTTGTCAAAGTTGTTGGATCTGTCAGTGGAAAAAGTACTTTGTCCACAATCTCCCAAAGGTCATACTCCTTTAACGCCAAAGTCACTCTTGTTTTCCAAGATAGGGAGTTGGATGCTCCATCCAATCTGTCTTCAACTCTCAAACTTGTTGATGCCATCCCTTGGACTTGATAAACTGCCATGGAAATAACCTGTTGTTAAACCTACCTTTGTACTGACCTGTATGGCCTTGTACGCAACTGTCACCATTGAAACTCGTGTATGCATGTGACTTCCCTTACTGAAACTCATGTATACACAATTGTTTCCAGAGAAACCCGCATATGTATGCAATTGTTCCTTATACAACCTATGTAGAACTCTATATGACTGCAAAACCCTAGCTCTGCCTCCATATCGTTGTTTCCCTGAAATCCAACCCTTGATTTCTACCTACTAGTTATGGATATGCTAAGATCTCCTTGCAGATTTGATAGATCTACTATCACTTGCTATGGATATGAGATTTGTCTTCCTCTTAGAGAAACTACTCTGATACCATGTTGAAATCCCCACTCTGACACCTAGATATCTTGTTATCTAGTGATTTCCTTGCTATAAATCAAATTAGCAACTCACAAAACAACATACACTATTGGAATATTAAACTCAAATAAAGATAGCTGAAGCAATACTGGAAACCAAAATCTCAACCACAATACACAAAGATATTTTGTCTATAACTGAGCTCGTCATTCAAATAAATTCAAATCTTATAAGGGCTCTCGTACGTGGGATAATGGCCTATACAGAAATACATAAAACTATGAACAATACCTGCAAACCCTAGCAATCTCCTGCATTGTTGTACGACCTTGCACTTTCACACTTCCCGAGATGTATGTGAATTTCCTTAAACAAACTTGCATATACACGACTATATCCACTGAGACCCGCGTACACACACTTAAAGACTGTACGAAACTCCGTATTGCATGATCCTACTGTTGAAGCTCCAATCGTCTGAAACCCACTTGCAACTACCCATGTTTTGTCTTCTCCCTGACCTGATCTCTAGATGGAAGTCCTTCTCCACCTATCTAAGATCTCTTTGAATCACAATCCTTCGTGATCCAATACTCTAAGTAAAAGTCCTTCTCCGCTTTGTATCAATGTCATTAAGTGTCTTCTCCTTCACCCTTGCCTTGCTTTTATAAGATCGAGTTATGACTTAACCCTAATCTCCAAAGTGATTGACGGTTGAGATTACTTCTCAACTCACTCGAGATCAACAATTATTATTTAATTCACTAATGCTAATTAAAGCATTTCTTTAAATAAAACTCAACTCACTATCAAAATTACTTTCTTCAATAATTCCTTTAATTAAAGTAAAGTCTCAAGGTAGAAGGCTTTGGACAACTTCCACATGTCTAGACACTTAGACCTATGTGGAATTACATGTCTAATGCTACAAACATCAACACATTTATCTTCCTTTCTTTATTAGTCTATGTTGATTGATTATTGTCATTTTCCAGCATTTGACATCATGCTTTCTTGTATACCTACTTCATGCCTATACTTGGCATCCACACAATATTGCATGTGCACTCTTAAGGGAAAGTGGGTCCTCATATTTTTTAATGGACATGTTGCTCTATCACAAATTAAATCACTTGTTGTGGTTGTGTTAGCGTCAGAAGTCACTCCTGGATTGCTTGTAGGAGCTGAGCCTGACACCCATCAGTTTAATGTCACGATTTATTTATAAAAGGGTGATCAAATGTTTCTAACAAACTGGAGAAGAAAGTGCCCAAACGCAAGATCCTCTTACATTCAAACAAAGAAGACCAGAGAGTACAGTAATGTAACGACAAATCCTTTATCATAACGAAACTGCAACAATTCAAGTGAATCATTCGATCATGAATTCCATGGTATGAGACGAAACATAGATGGAAAAGGAAAACTGTTTGTCACAAAACAAGAAATCTCAAACACAGATGCATAACCCAGAAACCAGAATGGTTGTTAAAATGTTACAGTCAGGAGCTTCGTTCTACCATCGATAGATACAAAAATGGCGAAAACGCCTTCATATACTCAAAACAACAACAACAACAAAATCGAGACGTTGCATTAAAAGCTTTGCGTCTGCATGGCTTCTGACAACCTGCACCTGCAATCTTTGACTAATCGGGCACCTTCGACAGACGCGATCGAACTTCTGACAGTTTCGTAGGCGAATCGACGTGCACTTAACTCGTTACTGGACTTTCCCATTATGGCGAAGACGATGTCTAACCACCACCAACCGCTTCAATAACTGCTCTATCGTGATTGAGAACGGCCTGGCCAACTCGACACTTTAGTGACGTGGAAGGCCCCTTGCGCTGACACCTAGATTAGCTGGTCGGCTTGATGGATATGCGTGGAGGCAGGTACGAAGGATCAGCGCATAATGGGGGGTGGTGGCGCCGAAGCCGTGAGGGTGGAATAAGGAGTGATGAGGTGTGAAGGGGGGGTGATAGAAGAAGCTTCATGGCGGAGGATGGTAATCGGAGGGGGAATGCCACGGGAGATGGATCGGACACAAGTGGAAACAATAGGGAGTGTAGGAGTAAGAACGCATGGTGGAAGGTGTTGAGGTAGAGGAGACACATGGCAGGGGACGAGGAGAGGCTAAAGGGAAAGGACCCTGCCACATGGTCGAGTGGGGAATAGGTGGCAAGGAGGGAAGTAGTGCAAAAGGCGGCATGACGTGGAAGGGACCCGCAGGTTTAAACGAAGAAAGGTGACGGGAGTCTGGATCGCCTGTGAGCCGTTGATCCGGGCTCACCCATCGCAGTCGTCGGAAAGATGCACTCTGGATTCTGGACCCCCCCCTCTGGTTAAAGGTAGAAAGGCGGGGGGGGTCCGGAATCGCCTCTCGC
>SNQJ01S0006843.1:0-12775 GCA_010110895.2 Picea sitchensis | reverse complement strand
AAAAATAAACCTATGATAAAAAGAGTTTAGATGGCTACCCGTAAATTCATATGTGAGGAAATATGGCTCACAAGGAACGAGGCAATTTTCCAACAATATCTCCTTCCATCAGCGAGAACGACCAATAAGGCTTGTAGCCTATTATTAGGAAAAAATCCAAATTAAAGGGCTAAGAGGTTACTCAGTGACTCAGATGGAACAAGAGGAGCACACCTAGATTGACAACCTAATTGGTTAAAAATAGATTGTAATTAGGAAGATGGTGCATCCACCCTCAATGGGAGCAAAATGGAAAATCCAATTAGAGGAGGATGAGTTCTTGAAATGGAGGCAGGAATAGAAGAAGTGCATGATATTCTTTGATGGAGCTTTGAATGGGAACTAAGGGGTGGTAGGAGTGGGAGGGATCATTTTAGATCCCGAAGGAAAAGAGGAAAATGTCTATGCTTGGGGATTGGGGAAGGCTTCTAACAATCAATCGGAGGCACTTGCCTTGTTCCAGGGCCTAAGGATCATTGACAAAAGGAAACACAAAAGCATAATTGTCATCGAAGATTCATAATTAATAATCAGATCTTTACATAAAGGCACAGGGCGGGGTCATGGTGTGTTATCGCAAATCCTTTATATGATAAATAAAGAACTATAAATATTTGAAAGGGTGGGTTTCTTTCATGTGCTCAACGTGTTGAATAGGAAGGTGATTGAGCAAGCTAATATGGCAAGTAGACATGACCAAGGAATTTTTTGTGACAAAAAGGGTCAAGCAAGGGTACCAATCCCTTAAGAGTATGGTTTTAAGCATGTTTATGAATATGATTAAAAGCATGGTCAAGGAAAAAAATTGGGGCATCAAGCCACCCATCACTTTGAATTATTATGTAATTAATTTTGAAAATACAATATATGTGTCGAGCAATCAACAAGTCAAATCACATGCCATACGCCAAGACCTTAATTCGACATAGGTGGGAAAGGACTGCACATCACACATGTTGAAGCTAATGTGTGCGGTCAATTAACCTCATGTAAACATAAATTTTCGTACATATGGGATAATGGAGGGATTTGACAGTGAATTGGGGCAAATTGTGATCCACCAAGAAGCTCTGCATCCATGAATTGGGGGTAATCTAACCCAGGAACCTCCCCTCGACATTCTTGGGAATTTGGTGAACATGACCAACATGGGATTTAAACTATGAGTTGGTAATTGTTACATGGATGACTACTGCTACGTGATATCATCCTTAAAAATTGGAATTAGTTGGGAGTCTCTGCAATTTGAAATTGAAGTGAATGTCCAAGGGTCACGCGACAAGGTTGGCAAGGGGTGAATGTGTTCTACTTTGCAACTTTCATAATTGAATTTGGTAGGGAGACCATTAAAACTTTGTCATTTGGAACAATGGGAATCAATTTACAAAAAGGTATGGCTCACAAGCATCATGGATGATGCCTTGTTTGTGAGGCATATCAAAACAAATGAATTCTAAGGACCCGAGAAGCCAACATTTCAGGAAATAAATTAGCTATCTTGGAGATTGCAGGCCAAATATAGGCACAAGAGGTAGGAAGGGATTAGGAAATTGCTTTGCTCATGGAGATAGTGCAACACTAGAAGAGGAAAATTGTTGCATTGAAGGAAAAAAGTGCCTTGCTCGAGCATAATGTTAATGAATTAATCAATTATCAAAACATGGTTTCTTCAAAGCCGCATCTCTCTACTAGCTCAACAAGCAAAAAAAAACGGAGAATCAATTCAACAACAATTGTATATATGGATGCATAACTTGAAGCACAACACATGGTTAGCACCTAACTTAAGTTATAATGTTCCAGGAAATTTCTCAGTTTTTTCAAGTATTTCAAAGTTTGTTTATTAGTAGGCAGCTATGTTAAAATATACCCCTACAGGGATGGTCATGAGCTATATTTTGGACTTAGATATTGTGCCATAAATATCGGGGCACAAATTTTGTTTCCATCTTCATCTTTTTTTAGGATCAAAAAATGGATATGTACGACCTTGTTGAATAGTACGGCTACAACAATTTTGTTGATATAAAAATAACCATTCTTGTTAAATAAAAATAATAATAATAATTTAATCTAATCAAACTAGCATAACAAAGGAATGTAGAAATAATCAAAACAAACAACAAATGCAAATGCGGGGTTTAGTTTCTTTCCTCTTTTGGTATCTAACTAGTTTAGAATAGACTAAAAACATAGATAAAGAAGAAAGTGTTGAAAGTAAATATTTTTCCTTTTGTTCCAAACCCCAAGCATGCAAGAGATTAAAAAAAAGAAAACAACAAAGGTTTATCTCCCAATTATATTTTGATGTTATNCTATTAGGTCCATGGGCATGTAGCGGTATGACACTACTAGCAGTTGGTCACCACGCCAGGGTAGTGGCTCTTGGGGGCATAGCCAAGAGAAAGGGGGTCTCATCACAAGCCAACCTTCTCATTTCCGTGAAATGCTTGTGGGTAACATTGCCACCACTGGTCACCACCCCATGGCAGTGTCCCCTAAACTAGCTTCCTAAAAGAAAAAGAAATAAGAATAAAGACAAAAGGCATGAATGGGCTTGGAAACATTTTCATCCATGACACGTGCATCTCACCCTCTACAGAGGCACCCACAGGTAAGCCATACATTTCCCTATTATCATTGCACCCCTTGCCCAGACATCCCTTAGCCACTTCATCCACTCACATGGCTTAGATTTGATCTCTCCTGGAAACATTTCACATCTAGTGAGCACTAGCCCAATAGGACGTCCTAGCGTTTCCTCCAAACTTGGCTTGTAGATTAGTATAATGTCTTTGAGCACTTGTCCGAGTAAGAGAGGTTTTATGCACATGTTTAATAAAATTGATGATTAGATGTGATTGACATTGCTATGATCCATGTGACTTATGAGCCCATGGAGGGCGTATCTATTGATGTGCAGGGCCATACCCGATGGACAAGTACCCGTATGGACAAGTACACATGGGGAGATGATTAGTTCGGACCTCCATGGGGTTGAAAGCCCATCAGATGGATGTTGAGACCCCAACAGGGAGCAAAGACAGATCAGAGGGTTTGTAGTGGAGAAGAGGAGGACGTTCCACCAGAGGCAGCTTGGCAGACCCGTGCCCAGGGGGGTTGTGCCCTTTCCACCAGGACGTAGGCCTTGGAAGGCCCATGACATCACCTAGGACACCCATGACGTCATCCAGTGTTTATGGAGGTTTTGGGAGGCAGTTATGTGCCAAGTGGTACGTGTGGCAAGTTCCTGAGGCCCAAGGAGGCCTAATGTTTTGCTTCAGGGGGCCAACGTTGCCCTAAAAGGGCCTAATGTCACCCTAAAAGGGCATGATGTCATCATTTATGCTTGATTAGGGTTTTTAATTAGGACATTTAATGTAAATTTGGCCATGTCGGCCTTTTGTGACCTAAAAGTAAAATTAAGGTCATTGTTATTGTATAAATAGAGAGCTACAACTCTCTTTTTCACATTATCTTTCACTCACACTTGTATGAGGTCTAAAATTTGCGCCCTTCTTAGGGTTTTGGCTGAAATTACTAGTGCGCACTTGTTGAAGGAGGCTTATTTTGGTGATCTTTGGCATTTTTCTTGGTGGATGGTTTATAACTAGGGTTTGGCTTGATAAATACTTGGTGAATGTAAGTGAATTTCTACAATCCTTCTCTTACTTGAATGGTTATAGTGTTTTACTTGCATTTTGTTAATGAAATTGCTGGAATAAACTTTAGGAAATAAGCACATGTTAATGTCTTTGTTTTAATAGCTTTCTACCTACTAGATTATGCCAAGGAGTCGTTTTCTCTGTTGAAGTCATTGTTAGGGACTTTCCATTGCAACACCCTATCTCTTATTCTTCATCCTAGCCATTTTTACTTTGTCATTGAGATAAAGAAGGAGGAAAACCTACTAAGGCCTAGGATTACCTACACCTTGGTAGTCGTTTTCCCCTAGGGTTTTATGGTTGAAGCCTTGGCTTACCAACACTTCATCCATCGAATTCCTATTGTCTTTGGCCCTATTATTATCATCTTGTTCCTTCAACTCTTGCCGCTACTGTTGACTCCATTTTCCCTATGGATGCACTGGTCTAAGACTTCTTGCTTGAGTTCTTTGATCACAACCTTCAAAATCTTTGAACAACTACTAATACCTTCTAACCCTAGCTTAGATTGACTACTAACCTCATTGATGCTATTATCCATTTGAGTTATAGTCATATTTTGTAGCATTTAATGCTTCTTTAAGAAATTGAAAGATTAACTAATGCATAGTCTTATTTGCTTTTGATGAATGTTGGTGTTATGATATTGATGATTAATCGTTCTTGCTCATTCTGAAGCATTTATTGTGAAGTATCGTATTGTGATTATTGCTACTATACATCTTTGCTTACTTCATCAATATATTAGTCAATTGCTTTTATTAAGAAAGTCTATGATTATATGAAGTACTAACCAGCAAGTGACCTTGCAAATATAGTTTCATGTTGCTTTGTTCCGGGCAGGTACATTTCTGGTTCTTATTATCTTTATTGGTTGTTTAGCCGGACTTTTTGATCGGTGGTGACTTGTGAGAGAGAAACTTTTACATGGCCTTAATCCTTTGCCTTCTCAAAACCCCGAGTCACCAGGGACGTCTCTCCTGGGCCTACCACCCTAAATAGAAAGAGACATCCTGTTGAGATGACAGTGATAGGATAGTCTCTCGTTACACCTTTTTGCTTTCATTTGCCTTTTCCCCTTCCATCAAAGTACAAATTGTGCGATAACAGGATCCTCATGTAAAGTTGACTGAATGAAGCTCATAATCAAGAGCATGTGGCTCAAAGTGGATCGAAACCAAAGAAGGTCGACGATGCAAGAGATCAAACATGAGTTAGGGTGGGGGAAGCCTCTCTTTAATATCCAAGATGATCATCACTATGAAAAGTTTGGAATCCCAAAACAAGAGAAAAGAGAGACCTCAAAACAACCATTCTGTGAAGAATCTACAAGGAAGAGAGTAAGGAACCTCCTTAAGAGCTCGAACAAGGAGGAGAAGAGAAAAGGAGAGAATTGATAAGACAATTGCCACATTGACCTTGAAAATAAATCATATGATAAAGAAGACTTCAAGAGGTAAGTTCCAAGAGGAAAAATAATGCAAGGATGACGTAAATATATGGATACAATGGATAGTGACATAACTCTCGTGGGCATCATCAAATTAAGTGTACATGGGCCTTTAGTTACTACAATACCACAAGTATCAATGGTTGTACACCATAGAAAAAAGGGGAAAAGAGGGTCTTTGTACGAAGAAACCACAATAATCAAGGGCAATATTGCAATCTCAACCCATGGTAAGAGAGTCAAACCACAATGGTGGAGATAAAAGAAAAAAATGGGGATCATCAATTGACCACATCTACATTCAATTTAAAAAAAAAAAAAAACTATACAATAGGGAGAAAACACTCCAAAGAAATTAAATCTCCAACAACCATAGACGCGAAGTTTACTTGATTTGTGGAAGGTGGAGGCCTAAGGGTGAATCAAAGGTGATTGAGTGATCCATAAAGATTAAATAAGTCTAAATATTTTGGAAAAATATTAATTAATGGTTTAATTAAGAAAAATTGAGGGCGACCTCCCTATAATTTCACAATTAAACAAAGAGGGATCAAAGGTAATGTTTAGTACCTGAAAATCATTTCAGTTGCAATGAGGAGGAAACATCTATCAATTGCACTCATAGTTGTGGCAATTCTTTGTATCATCCTTAATTAGGTAACACATAAAATTGTGAATCACAAATTTTGTATGTTATTTTGTCTGTATGGAAGACATTGTTATTGTCAAGTGGTTTTCATTAAATGTTAGCAAACCAAACATACAAGACAAAGAAACCAAAGGCAAAAAGTAAGAAGTAAAGACACTCACAAGCATTAACTAAAATCCAAGGAAAAGGAGGATATTGAAGCAAGTAATCGAAAGGGGAGAGAAAAGGAGAGGGTGCTTGAAAACTTCTCCCCTTGAATTGAACAATAAGCCATGAATGTGCAACCACAACAAGTGATTTAATTTGTGATAGAGCAACATGTCCATTAAACAATATGAGGACCCACTTTCCCTTAAGAGTGCACATGCAATATTGTGTGGATGCCAAGTATAGGCATGAAGTAGGTATACAAGAAAGCATGATGTCAAATGCTGGAAAGTGACAATAATCAATCAACATAGACTAGTAAAGAAAGGAAGATAAATGTGTTGATGTTTGTAGCATCAGACATGTAATTCCACATAGGTCTAAGTGTCTAGACATGTGGAAGTCGTCCAAAGCCTTATACCTTGAGACTTTACTTTAATTAAAGGAATTATTGAAGTAAAGTGCTTTTATTAGTGAGTTGAGTTTTATTTAAAGAAATGATTTAATTAGCATTAGTGAATTAAATAATAATTGTTGATCTCGAGTGAGGTGAGAAGTAATCTCAATTGTCAATCACTTTGGAGATTAGGGTTAAGTCATAACTCAATCTTATAAAAGAAAGGCAAGGGTGAAGGAGAAGACACTTGATGACATTGATACAAAGCGGAGAAGGACTTTTACTTAGAGTATTGGATCATGAAGGATTGTGATTCAAAGAGATCTTAGATAGGTGGAGAAGGACTTCCATCTAGAGATCAGGTCAGGGAGAAGAAAAAACATGGGTAGTTGCAAGTGGGTTTCAGATGATTGGAGCTTCAGCAGTGGGATCGTGTCGTACAGAGTTTCGTACAGTCTTTAAGTGTGTGTACACGGGTCTTAGTGGATATAGTCGCGTATACACAAGTTTGTTTAAGGAAATTCCCGTACATCTCGGAAAGCGTGAAAGTACAAGGTCTTACAACAATGCAGGAGATTGCTAGGGTTTGTAGGTATTGTTCATAGTTTTATGTATTTCTGTATAGGCCATTATCCCAGGGATGGGAGCCCTTATAAGATTTGAATTTATTTGAATGACGAGCTCAGTTATAGACAAAATATCTTTGTGTATTGTGGTTGAGATTTTGGTTTCTAGTATTGCTTCTGCTATCTTTATTTGAGTTTAATATTCCAACAGTGTATGTTGTTTTGTGAGTTGCTAATTTGATTTATAGCAAGGAAATCATTAGATAACAAGATATCTAGGTGTCAGAGTGGGGATTTCAACATGGTATTAGAGCAGTTTCTCTGAGAGGAAGACAAATCTCATATCCATAACAAGTGATAGTAGATCTATCAAATCTGCAAGGAGATCTTAGCAGATCCATAACTAGTAGGTAGAAATCAAGGGTTGGATTTCAGGGAAACAATGATATCGAGGCAGAGCTAGGGTTTTGCAGTCATACAAAGTTCTACATAGGTTGTATAAGGAACAATTGCGTACATATGTGGGTTTCTCTAGAGACGATTGTGTATACATGAGTTTCAGTAAGGGAAGTCACATACATACACGAGTTTCAATGGTGACAGTCGCGTACAAGGCCATACAGGTCAGTACAGAGGCGGGTTTAACAACAGGTTATTTCCAAGGCAGTTTATCAAGTCCAAGGGATGGCATCAACAAGTTTGAGAGTTGAAGACAGATTGGATGGAGCATCCAACTCCCTATCTTAGAAAACAAGAGCGACTTTGGCGTTAAAGGAGTATGACCTTTGGGAGATTGTGGACAAAGTACTTGTTCCACTGACAGATCCAACAACTTTGACAACTCATGAGAAGAAGGAGATCAAAGTTGAGAGGGTTATCTTAGATTCAGTGAAGGATCATCTAATTCCTCACTTATCTGAGAAGAAGATGACCAAAGAGATGTTCGATGCCTTGGTAGGTTTATTCCAAAGCACAAACACAAATAGGAAGATAGTCTTAAGAAATAAACTCAGATCGGTGTAGATGTCTAGATCTAACAATGTTACCAGCTATTTCATGAGGATCACATAGGTACATAATCATCTTGTAGCCATAAGGGATAAAACAAAGGACATAGAGTTCATTAATGTGGCGTTGAATGGTTTTCCCAAGTATTGGGAACCATTTTTCAAGGGAGTTCGTGCTCGGGAAAAATCCCAGATTGGCAAAGGATTTGGAATGATTGCATCCAAGAAGAGACTGAGGAGGAGTCTAAAGTAAGTAATAAGGGAGACAAAGAGTAGGAGAACTTGGCCCTTGTCAGTGAGACAAGAAATGACAAAGGAAAGAGTTCCAAGGGTAATAGTGAGGAGTCAACCTCACATCCAAGTAAGAAGGACTTGAGTAAAATCAAGTTCTTTGCATGCCACAAGTATCAACACCATGCATCACAGTGTTTGGAGAAGAAGGGGCAAGGGAAGATGCAGACAACAACATTAGCAGAGATGCAGTTAGATGAGTTTGAAGCAAATTTTGTGAAGGAATTCTCAATGTTCTCCTGCCCCTCTACTAGCACCAACTCAAAGAGTGCTTGTTACTTGAACAGTGGTGCTTCTAATCATATGATAGAAGCACGAGAGCTATTCAACGGTCTAACGGAGGGCTCGAGGACCCATGTGGAGCTTGGTAATGATTCCAAGTATGTAATGAAGGGGAAGGGAACTATCATGTTTCAACTTGAGTCAGGGTGTTTGTTAGAGGCCCAAGATGTTATTTATGTACCATAACTGAAGAAGAACTTGCTCCCAATTTCAGTTTTGGAGGACATGGGTTTTGTCGTTACTTTTCAGAGAGGGAAAGTACTCATATTTTCAGAGGGAGCTAGCCCTGACACAATAATCAACATTGGTGTCAGAGAGGGTAGGGTATACAGGTTACATGGCCAACGTGTAGGAGGATCCAAGGGGATCTTGGATCATGGATCAATGTCAGTGATAGAGGATGAGGAACATGAGGCTCTGAAGGGTGAGAAACCAAAGGATGAGTGGAGTTCATAGATTTCCAGTGTGGCGAGTCAACCTTCAGATGGGAAGAGGGAGTTATCCCCTTCTAGTCTTGTCAAGAGACCAAGTTGGTATGATATGAAATTGATGGATGCTTAGGAGTAGGAGGCTCTTGGGAGCACATTGAGGGAGAGCATGCCTTCGATGAAGTTTCCAAACTTCATGGTATTGATATGTACCATCATTGATTTTGTGACTTCTAATATTCGGGGAGCAACTGACCACCAGGGTGTAAAGAACCAATCTGGTTCTTAACACATGTAAAGAACCAATATGGTTCTTACCATATGTAAAGAACCAATCTGGTTCTTACCATGGATATCCATCATAAATGGAATAAATAATTGTAATCCATATTGGACAAGAAATATATTGGATAAGAATGTATATAATGAGATAGATATATAGATGATGAATGAATACAATGAAAGGGCCCATATATATATATAAACCTAAGGGGCACCTTGATGACCATTGATGAAAGGTCACGACATTTATCTAACAATATTAATTATTAATACTGTGATTTCTCATTATTATTATTATTATTATATTTTATATATGTTACATTGCCTTCCACTTAAAAATGCTTTGTCCTCAAAGCATAATTACTGAAAGGCTTCCCTTTGACTTTTGTTCTGGCTCACAATGTCTTCTCAAGATCTTTTGTGCTTGTAGTTGCGACACTCGATGAAACAAGATGATATGATTTACGAATTCTCAAGCAAAATTGTTGCATCAATTGACAATCAATCCATCCCAAATTGATCTTTACTAGAACTTTTTGTTGATCAATTGTTTTGATGGAACTTCTAATTTTGTGCTTCCACACAAATTGTTGATATTGTCTCTCTTTTTTTTTCAATTTGTGCTTCGTCTGTTTGTAAGAAGAATATTTTTTATATATCTTTTGATCTTGTCATTACCCATAACGACTCTTGTGATTTGGATGACAATAAGGCATCCTAATCTCTTGTGACTTTTCCTTGGAACCATCTTCTTTTGATGTTTGTAGTGATTTGTCAATATAAGCATTCTTTTGAATTTGAACACCGATCGACTCTATATTGGTTCCTTTTTCTAATGTTGAAATTAAAATGTCTAACAATTTTTCTACTAGGTCAATCATCATTTCTTTGTCAACTAATGATGGTTTGTGATCTATCTCTTCTTGTAAAGACTTCTTATCATGCTTAAGCCTTTTAATTTGTGTTAGTAAATCTTGATTATGTCATCTTAAACGTAAAAGTTCTTCCTTATTTTCTGACTTGTCGTCTTTATTTTTTATTCTAGATTCTTCTTTCTTTCATCCCTTAAGCTTTAATTTGTTCAAGTAACTTCTGATTAAGGTTCCTTAGGCAAGAGCTTTCTTCCTCTTTTTCGGTTAATTTCTTTTTGAGACCCGCATTTTCTTGTTCTGAATTTGTATTCCCTTGCTTCTTGTCTTTTGTCTTCCTGATTTTTACTAGTAAATTTTGATTATGATTTTTTAATCGTGATATTTCTTCATCTTGTTATAGTAAGTCTTTGTCCATTTTTTGTTTTTTGGTTTTCAATTCTTAATTTGTGTGATGAATTCCTGATTATGCTCCTTGAAGTAAATATTATCTATCTTTGTTAACCCATTAAAATACTTGTCCTTCTTAATTTCAAACTGTAATTTTATATTACTCTCTTTATAATGTCCTAGTTAACCTTTTAATATTAGTGATTGCATTTGTGAGTTATCCTGATAATCTTCCATAATAAATGATTTCCGACAAATCGGACATAAGCGATTGTGATTTTTAAAAGTTTTCATATACTCAAATTCCATTTCACAAAAAGGGCATTTAGTCCAACATTTAGATTTATATATTGAATTCATTGTTCACAACTTCTTATTTTTCAATTATTGAATATATGTCTCCTTTATATATGAGCTTTGGGAATTTTATTCCTTTTTAACTTTATAATTAACTTTATAAATGGCTTTACTTTTTAAAATTGTAAACACCTTAGGAGCATTTAAATATTCCTTTAATAAGGTTCCGCTTGAATATATATATATATATATATATATATATATATATATATATATGACAACTTGTATTCTTTAAGAGACTATATAATCCCTTTATAACTTGGTAGAACTCCCAAAACTAATCTATATGGTTTCAATAATACCCACTATTATTCACATTTTAAATTTATGCAGTCGTCCCAATTTTTTCGCTGGGTATGGATAATAAGAGGATTAATATTTCTCTCAACTAAAAAAAAATACGAACATGTGCTTGTAATCTGATGACCCTTTCTTCCATGTTCTCTGTTGGTATTTTTTTTTTCCAATAAGAAAATCGCCCAAAATTATATTAATAATTTTAATTACATCTTCCAAGAGTCTTGATCTGAGACTATTCACTCCAAAGTAACCTCCATAAAACTTAACAAAAATACAATGATCTGAAACAAAACTGTCTTTTTAAAGACCATACCCAATCCATGAACTTATTTGACTGCATGCTAACATAAAAAACCTGGGATCCTTTCATGTCACAAGATAAAAGGATCCAGAGAGGAAGCAACAATCCGGACGAACTGAGAAAGCAAGAAACGAAAGCAAGTGAGTTAGAAGAAAACAACATGGTGGGTTTGCCCAGCAGTGGATCCATCCCAAGTAAAGTAAGTTAGTCTTCCTTTTGTCTCTGAAAGGGATAGCTTTGACATATGATCTGCTTCCTCGTTTGATTCCCTAAAAATGTGTTGAAAACTAGTCCCCTTGAAAGTACCGAGGAGGTCTCTAATTCTTTGTTTCCAACCTTCAATATTAATAGCATTCAATTTCCCTTTAAGGTTGATCTAGTCAATGATTACTTTGGAGTCTCCCAGGACTTGAATGTATTGGGTATCCAAAAGTCTTGCCATAATAAGGGTTTCCCAAGCACCTAATAATTCATCTTTTGTATTTGTTCCAACTCCCCCATTGAAATACCACTTGAAAACCTGCGAGTTGCAAAGATTAATGGTTCCCCCAACACCACAATTTGATCCACCATCGATCAACACTCCATCAAAAAATGCTAAAGAATATCCGCTAAGCTTCCATATTGGATTTTGCCTTAGTTTCAGTGGTTTAATGGCTGAAGAATTTATGTTTAAGTCTCCTAACATTTTCTAAACAGTTGCCTAAGCCGAGGGATTTTTATCTTCAAAGAGTGAGATGTTGCATTGATTCCAGATGTACCAACACATGAAGACCGATATTCTTTTGGATAAATGTTTATTTGTTGTCCAGGAATCCATGCAGCTCTGTTGGTACTTGATATAGCTATTGACTCCAGCCGACAATGATGGTTGATATACATAACAGTGGAATCTCAATGACAAGTAAATTGACAGCATAATAGTTGAAATTCTCCTAGAATCGAGCATTGGTGGCCTTTTGTGACAACATGTGATTTTTTTCAGAATTGGCAGCTTCCAACAACGATGTGCTAAAAAACAATTTGGAATTCTTTATTGCTGGTAGCGAAATCTTCAATTTCAGTGAACAAAACTCCTTTATTATTTTCCTTCAATATGCAATGATTTTTTTTTAACGTAATTTTTTGTTGTGGTATGTTTCCAAGGACAACGATATGTGACTAAAAGTTTAGTGGCCAAGGGCTAGGATCAGACATAGTTGTGATACCAAGGTAAAGAACCAATCTGGTTCTTACCACATGTAAAGAACCAATCTAGTTCTTACCATGAATATCCATCATAAATGGAATAAATAACTGTAATTCATATTGGACAAGAAATATATTGAATACGAATGTATATAATGAGATAGATG
>SNQJ01S0006842.1:50626-88926 GCA_010110895.2 Picea sitchensis | reverse complement strand
GGGCAGAGTTTCTTTGCTATCTTTTTCCTCCTCCAAATAGTACCCCTACCCCTTCTTTTATAGGCTAGAAGGAGCTAGGGTTTTGGACGAACTCTCGGCCATGCATGGCCGGGAGTTTCAGTTAACTGACCCATAGTTTTTTGTCCCATCGGCAACTTTCTTGTTTTTGTGCTTTGTTAGGTAAATGTGGGCTGTAGAAGGCCTGCCATCATTCAAACGCGTGCAGTAGTGGGTTATGGCGCGTTTTCCTTTACCTAAGAGGATTTTTGAAGAGGTTATTCAGTAGATGTTTTGGCAATGAAGGGATATGAGTTGGCCTGATGCCAGGTAAGCATGTGTGGTGAAATTTAGGGTTATAACACTAGCAGACTCTCTCACCTAGAGATAGTTTCCCACAGGCCTAACAACCTGCCTCTTAAACAACAACCACCTCTCTCACTTGGAGAGAGTGTTGCACACAGACCTGACACCCTGCTTCTTCATCTCCATTCCAACACAAGGAGGACAACAACAAGGAACAAACGACGTCGACAAGCACACTCAGCCACAAAACTACATGGACACAACAACCCACAGTTATAACACACGACATAGAAAATTACAGGATGCTCAGGCTTCACATAAGACATGGCTCAATCTGCGGGTTCTCACTGGGTTCAGGATGCATGACCATAGAACAAAATACAGAACGACTCATGGATTTCGGGTCTCAGGTATGTGCTTGAATATTGCAAAGGTCAAATACAGAGGCAAAACGGTCTCAGACTCTAGATGGTCGAGTTTCCAACGAACTCACGCGGAGGTTGGAAGAATGACAAAACGACCCCCAACATGACTGAATCATCAGTTTTAATTGTATGTGCCTAGTTCGACACTTGTCTTCCTGGATCTGCATGAGTTCCACTTAGCCACGTTCCATTTACAAGAAATTAGGACAACACTCAACATGTCCACCTTAGCCTTCAGGAAATAATAATAAATTATTATCCCCTTTAGAGGTAAGCCCCCTAGCTTAGCCCCTAGGCCCACACACTTAGCCTCCTCCCTTACCCAACCTTGTGGAAGCTTAGTCCCCCATCACTCTTTCTTCGTGGTCGGTTTGCACGCATCAATGTTTATATTTTATTAATGATCTACATAATTACATATACAAAATCGGGCTCCTAACCTTTAACACCTAGGCTCTCCAGCCTAATCACCAAATAAGCCTCTTAGCTTATTATAACTCGGCTCACCAGCCTAAAAAACATGTTTACAATTCAAATTTACAACTGGGGCTCTACCAAGAGATATTACAATTGCCATGATAACAATTCATTCATTCACACTTAGACATAATGATTAACAGTTAATGGTTTATGGTTTATTGGTGAAATAGTTTAATAGCTTGCACAAGATTAATGGTTGAGGGTTATTAAGTTTTATTAGCTAAAATAATTAATACGTTTAATAGTTAATTGGTTACTATGCGTCTTGTGCCTTAAGTCGAACAGTAAATGGGGTTTGGTCATAGTTGTTACAACACATATGTTTACCTTGTAGGAAACAAGAAATCCTTCGGTTATATGTGCATTTTAATTTTTGAATAATGTCACCTTGTGTCTTGTCGACATGTTGATTGGGTGCCTGGGTATAGTATTCATGTATTTATTGAAAGATAATTCAATCTCCCAGTGCGAGGGATTTATCTTGGGTTAAATGTCTAGATATGTTATGTTGTGCCATGGTTCCTGTCACGCCTATCTACTTGTGACGACATGATTCCTGATGAGGGGATCATTGTGCGCCTTGACGGATTGATACGAATGATAACCTGGACGGAGTCTTGTGCTTCCCAATGTGGCCATATTGTTCATTGTAATGGATATTGGTACTTGGTTTTGTAACACCTTAATGTGTTTGGTTTGTGCGCCATAGAGGTTTCTAGTTACTGATCGTCGAAGTCGTTGTGTCGAGTTTGTTGATGTTGTCCTTTATCTTGTAGGCATTGTCTTTCTTGTGTCGGGGGGTAGTCGTTTTTATATGTCTATTGATTATCACATGTTTCGTTCAGTTGCATGATGTGCTAGTATGTTGAGTCATTGTTTTATGTTGCCTGATCTGCGTGCATCGTGTTCGTCATCAAGTTGTGTTGTTTAATTGTTGTCGTTGTTGCCTTCGTGCTTAAAAAAAAAGAAAAATTTTCTTTTGTGTTGAGCTGTTTGTAGTCATAATGACGGGGTCATTACATATGGTATCAGAGCGGGTTCAACCCTGCGACTGTGGATCGCCATGCTTTCCATTGCAGTAAACCCTTGAGTAATAACCTAGCACTAATTAAAACTTTAACGTGTCCATGTGGTGATCTCGATTAGAGGACTCCACAGAGGTACGCAACGTGGTGTCGTGGAAGGAGGTGTGACGCCTCCAGAAGTGCACGTGCCCTTGGAGTCTAACCCCCAAGGGGAAGAACAAGTCCTTGGGATGGATTCGATTATTGTAAGGGATGATGATGGTCTGACAAGGTCCTTCCAATGAATGTTAGAGGCCTTGATTCACCATCTGTATTGAGATGAGGCCAGGGCGCCTGTACCCCTGAGGGTCCACAACGCTCCCCCGGAAGTACCGTTAGAATTCACCGAGAACTCGAGAGGGATGAGTTCTCAAGTGTACGAGTGTCACAGACAGATAGATGCAAATTGACCTATATTTCCACAGTTAAAACATTTGAAGGGCAACTTGCCTTGGTACTTGCCTGATCCTTTCTTTAGTCTTCTCACAAATTTTGCTTCAATTTCTTGAGGCTTAGAATCCTCATTCTTATCTTCTTTAAATGATGCTTCTCTAAAGGTGGGTTTATATTTACTAATCCGCATTTCATAAGAAGTTAGAGTTTCTAGAATTTGATCAATAGAAAAAGTCTTAAGATCATTTAGTTCTTCTATTGCAGAGACTTTTGGATTAAATCTATTTGGTAGAGATCTTAAAATCTTCTGAACTAAAAATTCGTCTTCAATATTCTCACCAAGACCCTTCATGGCATTCACAAGATCCTCAAATCTTAAGAAAAAATTATTAACTGTTTCATCCTCATTCATCCTTAGTTGTTCAAATTTCAATCTATATGTTTGAAGTTTGGAATCTTTTACTTTCTCATTTCCTTCATAACTTCTAATGAGTTTATCCCACATCTCTTTGGCAAAATCAAGTTGCATTGTTTTTACATATTCAGCTTCAGCAAGCCCACTGAAGATAGCATTCATTGCCTTTGCATTGAAGCTAAATTCTAACTTATCATCTTTGGAAGATATCACAACAGGTTTTGTATATCTAGTTTCTACAACATCCCAAACATCAACACCTAAGGCCATAATGTATGTTCTCATTCTAACCTTCCATCAAGAAAAATTTGTTCCATCAAACAGAGGAGGCTTATTGGTCGAAGTTCCTTCATGACTTGTCAAGTTTAAGCTTATTGATCTACCTTTAAATAAAAGGAACCGAATCTGATACCAATTGTTGGAAATACTAAGACAACTGAGACGGGGGGGTGAATCAGTTGTTACTGTGCTTAAACAATTTTATTCCTATTAAACTAGTATTAATCTTCTCCAAGCGATCATCAAGATTATGCAAGTCATGAACAACATAAATAGTAAACATCAATCAGACATATGATATACACAAAGACATATATTCATGAGTAAACCCATAAAGGGATAAAACCTCTTCTTCTTCGAATGATAGGCAGTCTTTTATGTTCTATACATCATTAGTCTTTGAGCACCAACTCAAAATGAGGCTACAACCTCTTCTTTAACAAGTTGCAAGTCCTCCTTCTCGATCAACGATCGAGATCTCCTTTGGGACTTCAACACTTTCACCCTCTGCTTTCCTCCGGAGTGCTCCATACCCAGAGTTTCAGATCTGGCGCCACACGTCCACTTTCAGATCAACAACCAAGATTTACTTTGGTTGTTTCTCCTTATCCTTGTTCACAAACTTATGAACTTGTGGATCTTACATCACCTGTCCTCCTTGACGATGGATGGTCCAAAATCACTTCGGGACTTCGGTACTTTAGCATGTCCACTCTCCCGTTTTTCCTTGGATCCCCCTTAGAGGTGACCTTGGGCGGTGACCTCACGGAAACACGCAATTTCGGGCACGCTCAAAGGTGGTTTGAGACCAAATTACTTTTCGTCCCAAAATTCACCTTGAGCCTCCACGCGTCCTTTCTCCAAAACTGTGGTTTGGATTGAGGCCCACCCTCGACTTCATAAAGCTCGAGAACCTTCTATCCCCGTAATGGAAGGTGACCATCGATCTCATGATCTTGACGGTTATTCTAAATAGACGACCGAGATCTACCTCCAATAGTTTAGATCTCCCTCTCCCAGATCGATGGCTGGGGTCGTTTCAGAATTATGGACTTTGAAATTCTCAAATCTCAAACTTTTCCTTTCTTCCGTAATGAAGGATATTCTGTGTTGTGACCCAATGACCATTGTTGCCCTCTCTCCTGAGCTTCTGATCTCTTCTGAGTTAGAATATTTTGTGGATATTCAAAGGTTCCGACCTTTGAACTTTTTCTTGCGAGTCTGCCTCTTGGATCTCATATTCTCTCTCGTAAGTGTTATCTCTTTTGAGCTTTAGGACTTAGAATGAGTCTATCTCCCACGCATTCCTTGTGTTATCTCTTCTGAGATTTTTGATTTACGCAGTCTCCTAAGGGTCTCGACCCTTCTGTTTCCTTTCAAAGTAAAACTTTCTGCCTTCTTGGTAACCTTGTGCTCAAAGCACACCTTGCTGAGCGTTTTCTACAGAGTGTTCAACAACTCTGTGAGTATCTTCCTCTGATACTCTTCTCCTTGAACTCAACAAAGAGTTCTCTCTGTGCACACTTTCACTCACTCGATGCCCGCCTGGAAAATCCCTACAGAGTTCTGAGTGACTCTATCTCTCTCTAAACTCAACATAGAGTTCTTCTTGTGCACTCCCTGCACTTCTGCTAATGAAGGTTCAACAATATCTCTCCTGAGCTTCTCTGAGGTTAACTTAACTCTGTCAATGCACTCCTTGCAGACAATGTGCACTGCTTGCACTCAAAAATTCAAAGAAGAGAAACAATTGAAACTTATTCAATACTTCACCCATTTATGCATTCAGACCAATTTGATTTAAGAAAATGTTCAGATTTCATTTTATTTCTGAGCTCTTCTCTGCTCTGTAATAATTTTCAGGAACTAGACCCTTTCTCTCATTCCCCAACCCATGCGACCATGGGTCATGACCAAGCGCTATATCACTAGGTGCTTACTCGGGCCTTCGACTTCGGAAGATTTCAAAGAACCACACAACAATCTCTTAGAGTTATAGATTATCGAACTCGCGAAGTAGGGTGGATCGACCGTCCATGTCTACTCAGCATCCAACATATGACACTTACTATGGAACCTTAGGTGTCTAAGTTCCGAGACTTCAGGTCTTCAGAGCTTCGGAGAATTTCACATCCACACATTTGAACTGTTAATCTCCGAACATTCCCAATCACCTTTAGTGACATCATTACGTCACATCACTTAACGTTTTCCAATTGTGGGGGCATGTGGTAGAATTTTGGAGTAACCCACCTTTCATCCCACAATTCTTCTGATGCTAACACGTAACCCCTCAGTGAAACCACGGTTTGGATTGTGAGACTGCCATGGATAATTAACTTCCGTGCAAATTGGGTCCCCGCAATGCCTCCTGGCCGTCGATATTGATGTATCCTGATCAATGCCAGTGTGGGTCCTCCGACCTTTAACTACGTTATGTAACCTCAGGTCTCACTAACCATTCTCATATGGAGTGCCATGTGGTGGAATACTAGCAACTAACTCGTGGCCTAATCAGATGGGTGTCACACGTCACGTTCCATATGGCATTTCAACCTTCCACGAGTTCAAAACCCACTAACACGTGGCACACATCCCATGTGTCCACGTCCCTCCAAGTGACATAATGATGACTCATTACTTTGTCTCTTCGAGAGATTTCACCCTTCACTACTAAGTTTGAACTTTTAACATTGGCTTGATCCAATGGTCAAGCTCTCCTCTCTAGATCTACGGTGTAGATCCACTTCGAAACTTCGGGCTTCGACCCTTCTCTTGTTTTTGACATTAGACTTCACTGAAGTCGTGAAGTTCGACGCGATTCTGGTTTAACTCCTCTACACCTTCCCCATATCTGAAGGTCGTAAGGGATTTCCCTTCCTTCTAAACAGATCCTACGACGCAGAACAAACTTTGTTACTCTACGGATTTCCAAAGGAATTCATGGCTAACTGCCTCGCAACATTACCAGATCTGACGATCATGAAGGATTTTCCTTCTTTCGGATAGATCCTAAGGTACACATTACTCTGCGCCCCAATACCACTTATATCCTGGTTTTAGGACACCGCTACTCCTCCTGAGCTTCATAACACGACCAAGGTAACTTCTTGGCACTTAGGAAGGTTCTGAGGTTCGAAATTGGTTCCTCTTAACACAATTTCCACCTGAAAATTTGGGTCCAATGACCACTTATCTAGCCCATCCAGGTTCGACATTAAAACCTTGGCTCTGAACTCGAATTTTGTCTAGTTCAACAAAAATTCTTTTGAAACTGTTTCTTCATTTTCTACTAACATGGCCCATCCAGGCTCAGTGTTATAACAAGGATCTGATACCAATTTGTAACATCCCCAGCCACCAAAAGGACGGGAAATGATACCTACAAAACCTTAACTTAGCCTTTAAAGCTATGATAACATATTGTAACATCCCTGGCCACCAACAGGCCTGGGCAATGTCACTACTTCTGTATCTCTACTGCTCTATTCTGATCTTTGATAGCTCCAGCCTTAAACTATTGGGCTATGCCACATAGGGATACTTTCGGAAAATCATACACATCCATATAAACATAGAATGACTATTGTACATATATATAACATAATAATGTGGAAATAACAGTAAGCCTACACATGTAGCATATACAACATACATAGGAAATACTCATCCATTACAACATATGTACCATTACACAACATGTAAATGAACATAAAAGTGGTACTTATATTTTATTAGAAGAACACCAAATGCGTGCAGGCCTTCCACGAACCTCCCAGCCATAGAACACACTGCTCATCACACTCAGCAGTGGGTCACACCCGAGCTGGGACTAAGCTCCACCAAGGGCAAGGGAATCCTAGACTAGGCTGAGGTTACAGGAAAAATACACGGAGCAACTGGAAGGATTCTCTCCAGGAGCCTTCTTATGCCCACTAATCATGGAATATCATTCCCCACATTCCTTTTCCACCCAAGAATATACACCTTCACAGGCATAGTAAATCGGTGCTTCACCTCCCTCTCTAGGTCTTGGCAACAGGCCGGGTCAGGAACTCTCAGAGCTCTGTTGCTGGTGTTGGACTGTCTCTGGGAGAAAAACACTTCCTAGAAAACTCTCTCGCCTAGAGAGAGATACCCACAGGCCTGACAACCTACCTCTTCAACCATAACCACCTCTCTCACCTGGAGAGAGAGTTGCACACAGGCCTAAAATCCTGCTTCTTCAGCTCCATTCCAATGCAAGGAGGACAACAACAAGGAAAATACGGCATCGGCAAGAACACTCAGCCACCAAACTACATGGCCACAACAACCGACAGTTATAACAAACGACATAGAAAATTACAGGATGCTCAGGCTTCACATAAGACACGGCTCAGTCTGCGGGTTCTCACTGGGTTCAGGATGCATGACCATAGTAAAAAACACAGAATGACTCATGGATTTCGGGTCTCAGGTACGTGCGTGAATATTGCAAAGGTCGAATATAGAGGCAAACCGGTTTCAGACTCCGGATGGCTGAGTGTCCAACGAACTCACGTGGAGGTTGGAAGAATGACAAAATGACACCCAACACGACTGACTCATCAGTTTTAGCTGCATGTGCCTAGTTCGACACTTGTCTTTCTAGAGCCAAATGAGTTCCACTTAGCACACATTCCCTTTACAGGAAATTAGGACAACACTCAACATGTCCACCTTAGCCTTCAGGAAATAATAATAAATTATTATCCCCTTTAGAGGTAAGCCCCCTAGCTTAGCCCCTAGGCCCACACACTTAGCCTCCTCTCTTACCCAACCTTGTGGAAGCTTAGTCCCCCATCACTCTTTCTTCGTGGTCGGTCTGCACGCAACGATGTTTATATTTTATTAATGATCTGCATAATTACATATACAAAATCAGGCTCCTAGCCTTTAACACCTAGGCTCTACCAGAAGATATCACAATTGAAATGATAATAACTCACTCATTCGCACTTAGACATAATGATTAACAGTTAATGGTTTATGGTTTATTGGTGAAATAGTTTAATAGCTTGCACAAGATTAATGGTTGAGGGTTATTAAGTTTTATTAGCTAAAATAATTAATAAGTTTAACAGTTAATTGGTTACTATGTGTCTTGTGCCTTAAGTCGAATAGTAAATGGGGTTTGGTCATAGTTGTTACAGCACACATGTCTACCTTGTAGGAAAAAAGAAATCCTTCGGTTATATGTGCATTTTAATTTTTGAATGATGTCACCTTGTGTCTTGTCGACATGTTGATTGGGTGCTTGGGTATAGTATTCATGTATTTATTGACAGATAATTCAGTCTCCCAGTGCGAGGGATTTATCTTGGGTTAAATGTCTCGATATGTTATGTTGCGCCATGGTTACTGTCACCCCTATCTCCTTGTGACGACATGATTCCCGATGAGGGGATCATTGTGTGCCCTGATGGATGGATGCGAATGATAACCTAGACAGAGTTTTGTGCTTCCCAATGTGGGCATATTGTTCATTATAATGGA
The DNA here is from genome assembly GCA_010110895.2 of Picea sitchensis. Lineage (NCBI taxonomy): Eukaryota > Viridiplantae > Streptophyta > Pinopsida > Pinales > Pinaceae > Picea > Picea sitchensis. The sequence goes on along the minus strand of SNQJ01S0006842.1, from coordinate 80,050 downwards.
TATTGGTACTTGGTTTTGTAACGCCTTAATGTGTTTGGTTTGCATGCCATAGAGGTTTCTAGTTACTGACCGTCGAAGTCGTTGTGTCGGGTTTGTTGAGGCATTGTCTTTCTTGTGTCAAGCGAGTAGTCATTTTTATCTGTCTATTGATTATCGCATGTTTCATCTAGTTGCATGATGTGCTAGTATGTTGAGTCATTGTTTTCTATTGCCTGATCTACATGCATTGTGTTCATCGTCAAGTTGTGTTGTTTAACTGTTGTCATTTTTGCCTTCGTGCTTAAAAAAAAAAAAATGCTTTTGTGTTGAGTCATTTGTAGTCATAATGACAGGGTTGTTACATATGGTATCAGAGTGGGTTCAACCTTGCGACTGTGGATCACCATGCTTTCCATTGCAGTAAAACCTTGAGTAATAACCTAGCGCTAATTAAAACTTTAATGTGTCCATGGGGTGATCTCGATTAGAGGACACCACAGAGGTACACAATGTGGTGTCATGGAAGGAGGTGCGACGCCTCCAGAAGTGCACGTGCCCTTGGAGTATAAACCCCAAGGGGAAGAACAAGTCCTTGGGCTAGATTTGATTGCTATAAAGGATGATGATGGTCTGACAAGGTCCTTCCAGGGAATGCTAGAGGCCTTGATTCACCATCTGTATTGAGATGAGGCCAGGGCACCTGTACCCCTGAGGGTCCACAATGCTCCCCCAAAAGTACCATTAGCATTCACCGAGAACTTGAGAGGGATGAGTTCTCAAGTGTACGAGTGTCACAGACAGCTCAGTCGTCAAGGAATGTTTGGAGAGAAAGGGAATGTGGTTCACACTTCACGATTATGACCTCCAAAATGAAGGTCCACAGGGCGGTCTTTCAATTGAAGGGGAGTGATCTTCTATGATGAAAGATTCTCCTGCCGTGATTGAACATGGTCGTCGAAGATGCGTCATGGGAAATTTTCAAGGAACTGTTCCGAGAGAGGTATCTATCAGAGGAATTCATTGAGTGCCAGCTTAATGATTTCAATGCCTTGAGACAGGGAAGATCTACGGTGCTCGAGTATGAGGCAGGTTTTATGGATCTGCTTCGGTATGCTCCGCACCTGAATACCAAGAAAATTAAGGCCAACAGGTTTGTGTTTTCCCTTAATGGAAACATTCATGAAAATGTTAGGATTCTGATGCCTCAAACCTTGCATGAAACTGTCCAAAAGGCCCTCATAGAAAAGGAGGAGCTTATCAGTGGGTTTCAGAGAAGGACTCCAGCAAGACCAGTAGGGAGGGTGTCATCTGGTGTGCAACAAATTCAGACATCATCTAGACACTCATCAGGATATCGTGGCTTCCAGATAGGATCCACTTTTTCTACACCTCGGAGACCAATGCCTCAACCACAACAACAATAGTTTAGGCATGTTCAGCAGAATAGACTGGGGTTCCAAGCCAGTGGGCCGTCAACTTCTACTTCGGGTACCGGAAGTACTGGACTAAAGAAAGGGTGTTGGACATGTGGGGAACCAAATTACTGGCATGAGTGCCCAGTGGAGAGAAATAGAGCATCTAGATCAGCTAGACCCACTACCGTGGGAGATTTGGGAAAGGCCCATCGGATTCAAGCAACGATGAATAACCGCTAGGCAGAGCACTAGTCAACTGTGCTCGAGACGTCACGTATCATTGCTGACCATACCTTTATTATTTTGATAGATCCTGGTGCTACAAAGAGTTTCATTTATGGGGCAACGGTAAAAAGAATTAAGGTAAAGGTAGTCAAGCAAGGTGAGTTTAGCTTTGTAGAAATGGCTTCTGGAGCTAAAAAAAAGGTTGGTGGGAAGGTTACGGGCTGTAGCCTTAACCTGGGAGAGTTTTTCACCAGGGCCAACCTTTGCGTCATAATATTAGGATCTTATGACGTCGTGATCGGAATGGACTAGTTGGAATCGTATGAGGTGATAATCGGCTGTAAGACGAAACAATTGACCTTGGTCGATGATGAGGGACAAAGACGCATGATTGTAGGTCGGAACCAAGAAGTTTCCTTGAGGTTCATCTCTTCCTTGCAACTACTAAAGAGCATGTGCAAGGGATGTAAGATTTATGCAATTCTTGCGTTAAACAAGAAGGGAGTAGCGAGAGGTCTATAACACCTTCCGGTGGTGAGAGAGTTTGCAGATGTCTTCCCTGAGGAGTTACCTGGGATGCCACCGGAGAGGGAGTTGGAATTTACCATAAACCTAAAACCGAGGACTGAACCGATAGAAATAACACCTTATCGGATGTCGACCCCAGATTTACAAGAGTTGAAAATGCAACTGAAGGAGTTGTTGGACCTAGGACTTATACTTCCATGTGTGTCGTCGTGGGGTGCACCTATTATTTTCATACGAAATAAGGATGGTTCATGGGGACTCTGCATTGACTACCGTCAATTGAACAAGGCAACTATCAAGAATCAATATTCCTTGCCAAGGATTGGTGATATGTTTGATCAGATGAAAGGCACAACAGTGTTTTCAAAGATTGACTTGAGATTAGGGTATCGCCAGTTATGGATCAAGGAGGACGACGTCCCTAAGACCGCCTTTAAGATGAGGTTTGGACATTATGATTTTATTGTTTTACCGTTTGGACTGACAAACGCCCCAGGGGTATTTATGAGTTTGATGAACAGGGTGTTCTGCGAATACTTGGACAAGTTCGTCCAAGTATTCATTGACAATATTTTGATTTACTCTCTGATGATGGAGGAGCATGAAAAACACTTGAGCTTGGTACTACAATTTTTGTGAGAGAACAATTTGTATGGGAAATTGTCTAAATGCTAGTTTTATCAATCGAAGATTCACTACTTAAGGCATGTCATCTCCAACGAAGGTATTGCCTGGATCCCACAAAGGTCGAAGATATTATGGAATGGCTTGCACCAACGAATGTCCCTGAAGTGCRTAGCTTCATGGGTTTAGCGGGATACTATCGACAGTTCGTCGAGGGTTTTTCAAAGATAGAAAATAAAATTACGGAATTGTAGAAGAATAACAAGAAGTTGGTTTAGACCAAGAAATGAAGGAGGCATTTCGGAGGATCAAGGAGTTGTTGACGACAACATCGATACTAAAGGTCCTTGACATGGATAGAGACTTCTTGGTATGCACTGACGCATCGAAGGAAGGCTTAGGCAGAGTCTTGATGCAAGACGGTCGAGTGATCGCTTACATATAGAGAAGTTGAGACGACATGAGGAGAACTATGCAATGCATGATTTGGAGTTGTTAGCCATTGGTTATGCCTTGAGAGTTTGGAGACACTACCTTAGTGGATTAAAATTTGAGCTAAAAATGGACCACTCTAGAATACAACACATCTTTACGCAAAGCGACTTGAACGTGTGACAATGATGTTGGTCAGAATTGCTTAGCGAGTATGATTTCAAGATTACTTACATAAAGGGAACAATGAACATAGTGGCAAATGCGTTGAGTAGGAGACCACACATTTTTTTTTTTCGGTGATGCCTCTTCAGACGAATCTACGTGAAAATATTCTAGCCTTACAATGCGACGATGACTGGTACAAAGAGGGCAAGGATTTTATCGAAAAAAACACAATGATGGTGCCAAAATTTGAAGGATTTACTATGGACAACAATGGATTATTGAGATTTAAAGGTCGAATTTACATACCACCCAATGTCGGGTTGAGAATTTTGATCCTAAATGAGGCTCACAGAGCAGTGTACATGACTCGTCCTAGAGTCACGAAGATGAGGGCAGACCTTAAACCCTTATTCTTCTGTAAAGAAATGAAGGAAGACATAATCAACTATGTGGCCAGATGTCTAGAATTTCAGAAGGTGAAAGATTAACATAGACATCCGACAAGATTACTACAACCACACGTTATTCTTGAATCAAAATGGGAGGTCATTTCGATGGATTTCATTATTGGATTTCCACTGACGGCAAGGAGACACGACTTGATTTTTGTGGTAGTCGACACTCTGACAAAAGGTGCTCATTTTATTACTATGCATACGACATATCAGGCACCTGACATAGCTAGAGTTTTCATCAGTGATATTGTGAGGCTGCATGGCGTGCCTAAGAGGATTATATCTGATAGAGGATCGGTGTTTACAGGAACATTTTGGACTAGTTTCCAAGAGGCCTTGGGAATCCAACTTAAATTTAGTATCGCGTATCACCTGGAGACAGACGGGAAGATCAAACAATCAAACCAAATCTTGGAGGATATGTTGCGTATGTACGTTATGGACCAACAAAAGCATTGGGAAGAGTTCTTTCCACAGGTAGAGTTTGCGTACAACAACATCGATGAAAGCACCATTAAGATGGTGCCTTTCGAGTTTCTTTATGGGAGACCGTGTCGGATGCCTTTGTGTTGGGATCAACCTGAGGATAGGGTCCTGGTGGGACCAGAAGCGATCCAAGAAATGGAAGATCAAATGAAAACAATAAGAAAAAGGATCAAGGAAGCGCATTGTGTCGACCGTAGTTACGAAGTTGGCGACCTAGTCTTCTTTTGGGTAAAACCACATAAGAGTTCGATCAAGTTGGAAAGGGTGCTAAACTCTCTCTTAGGTTCACGGGACCTTTCAATATTGTGGAAAAGAAGGGGCCCATGGCATATCGACTAGCCTTGCTTGATTCTTTGAGGCGTATTCACGATGTTTTTCATGTATCTATTCTGAGACATTATATTAGTAATCCTACATGTGTTATTGACACGAGTTCCTTGTAGGTATCTGACGAGGGTGCAGTCACGGCGGATCCAATTCGCATCCTATACCATCACATTCAACATCTACGACATCAAATAGTAGATCAGGTCAAGGTCCAGTGGGACAACTATAGTCCGCACTCGACGACCTGGGAGGATGCATATGATATGCACCAGCAGTTTCCATTTTTGTTTGATAGATAGACTTATGATACCATGATACACTTTGTCTCGGAACTTATATACTATGAAACTTCAGGAAAAAATTTAAACCAAGAGGGGGTGTATGTAACATCCCGCTCTTGCACGCACTAAGTGAACTTATTCTTTGAGGACACTTTCTTGCAAGTGATCCGGGTAATTATATCTATTGGCCATTTTGATTATGATTATGAGATATTATGGATTTGATTATATCTTATTTGTTCTATTTACATAGAAATGTGCTATTAACTAGGTTCTCCTGAGTGTTCAAGACTTTGGACCTCGAGGATGCTAAGGCATCGATGAAACCCCTTGGACTTTGGATCGAGTCAGGGAGTGGACTGTTGGGTTTGAATGTTGTTGAGGTAACATATGTACATATGATTAGATGTTATGATGATTATTATTCCTGACATGATTCATTGATGGATGTGGGATGACAATAGCTTGCCAACCAGACTCACATATGGAGTAGAGGGGTCAAGCACGACAACTAGAGACATTGAGGGAGAGGTGTGGCAGCAGCCCTTCCACAACCTACTATCACTCTCGTCGTGGCTTGAACTGTAGGCTAACGATTACCTAGTTCGAGAAGACCCAGGATGTCATGAGGGTAGAATATGACAGTCGCTCACGATAATTCTAAGGGGTGCGCAATAAGGAAGGGGCCTTATTCCTTAGAGGCCCTTAGTCTCCCACAAGATCACCTGGCAGAGTATTAACTCCAGCGGTTTGACATATACCGAATTCACTCAAGAGGCGAGTGACACCCTTGGAGCACGTAGTGCGTCTTGAAGGGCACGTCGCACAAGGAAAACATAAAGAGACAAGTGGCACCCTTGTAGCACGTCATGATTTTAACTGGTAAGTGAATCAACCTAGTCGGCCTTAAAATGAATGATGTGATAATTTAAGTTTAATGACTAATTTTTCCCTTAAAAAAATGTCACCCAACCTAGTGAAATTAAAACCTAGGTCTAAGTAGAACATGTGGTAAAAAAATAATAATAAATAAACATGTATTAAGAAGGGGGGTAAGAAATTCAAACTTATTTATTAAAGTCAAAATTATAATGAAGGATTACATTTTTAAAAAGGGGTAATGGTTGTTTTTATCTACTTTTGCTAATTTAATTTTTAGTTAAAAAGAAAAGAGGGTAAATGGTTGTTTTTATCTACACTTGCTAAATTAATTTTTAATTAAAAAAAAGAAAAAGGGTAAATGATTGTTTTATCTACACTTGCTAAATTGATTTTTTTAGTTAAAAAGGAAAAAGGGGGAAACTTAAAAGAAATAGGAAACTTAATGAAAAAGGGAAACTTAAAGAAAAGGGGAAACGAAAAGAAAAAACTGAATGTCTAACTTAGTAAGGAATCTTGCCTTTGAAACTTTCTAATTATGAACTCAACTAGGAATTAAGTAAGGCATAAGTCATTTAAGAAGTGTAAGGGAATTTTGGGACATCGAGGAGCGTTTTTAGGAATGATCTTAGGTGGATGAGGGAAATAGGAGTATTTAATTAATTAATAAAATTGATTTTTGGTGCAACTAGGGGATCGGGCGACATGTGTATAGGGGAGGTTTTTTTAGAAATTAATTGAATGGAAAATAAATTTAATGAGAATTTGGGAAACTAATTACTTGAAAACTCTATAAAAATGATGGAGGAGGAGGAGTATGGATCAAATCTTTTTGGAGTAACATTACACTGCTAAACTTTTATCTTGACTGAACTTTCTCTTATGGGAGTTGGGATACCCAGCTTGGGTAACGAGTGGTAGCTCGACCTTGCAAGGTGAGTTGGGTGCTAGCATTCTCTGGTATTATGTGTGTGGACCCTTTTTGGTTCGGGGGGGCTTAGGGGGGAGAAGAGTACCCCTAGCATTGGCTGGGAGGTACCGATGAGGTCACATCGGTTGGAAAGCGAGAGCTGGATTGAACGCGCATGGGACAACGACTTCGAAGATTTCACATTTAGCTACGGTACACATGTGTATATTTGTATTGAATGGTAGTTTAAATATTGTTCATGCGTCTTCAATAATGTACTTCTACTATGTTAAAGTTTATTTTTTATTCAGCGTAACACTATCCAAAGATTTCATTTTTATCTTCGACAAATTATCTTGATGAGCCCAACGTTTTATGATCAAAGAACTTAAAGTCATCCCAACCTTATGCTCGTTGTATTTTGAATTGATTTCCCATGGTGAACCCAAACTCTGATTGCAATGACTTTTCTGCGTTTGTTTTTATTGATTTAATACGAAGAAAAATTGTGTTTTGTCTTATGTCCCTTATCCTTAAGTTATTAGTATGTGCCTGAGCAGTCGGCCAGGAGCCTAATCGTCTGTCTTCACTCCGGTGTTTAAGACTGAGATTTAAATTCCCTGCTTTCCTATGCATGGATAATAAGTGAAGGATAAATTTTCTCCCAACTATCTATCCCTTACTTAAATCTGTGTTTTTCTCTTATGATTAATCTCTAATCTTTGCCCATTCTTGTGAATGAGTATCTCTACATTTTTTATTGATTCATTGCTGAATGATAATCACTGCGTGTTGAAAAATAAACCCCAACATTTTGAGTGGGAAAAATCTCTGCGTTTTTGATAATTCCCAGCGTTTTGGAATGGTATAATCTCTGTGTTTTTTTTCTTATGATATACTTGCATTTTTAATGAACCACGATTTACCTGTAGTTTTAATGAACCACGATTTAACCATATTTTTAATGAACCATGATTTACCTATGTTTTTAATGAACCACGATTGATCCATCTTTTTAATGAACCACGATTTACCTGCATTTTTAATGAACCACGATTTACCAACGATTTTCATGGTTGATATACATGTGTTTTTAATGAATTGTTGACAACGATTGTCATTGTTGAACCACGATTTACTTGGCATATTACACTGAATTTTCACCATTATTTTTGGGCGATTTACCCAACTTTGACGCAGCGAATTCACCCAACCCTTACCACTGTGATTTGATTAAATTTGAATAGCATTGATTTGTATGGCATTGAATAATGATTTATTTTACCACTATGAATTGATTACATTTGAATAGCATTTAATTTGAATGGCAATGGATAGAGATTTATTTACCACTACAAATCAATTTCATTTGAATAGAATTTGATTTGAATGGCATTGAAAAACAATTTATTTAACTATGAGATTTCATATATTTAAATGATAGCAATATCATATAATTAACTCTATGATTTCTATTATCAATGCGATTTTGTTGACAACTATTATCAATGCTATTTCTATTATCATTGTTAGACAACGATTTCTATCAATGCGATTTCTATTATCAATGTGATTTTGTTTACAACTATTACCAGTGTGATTTCTATTATCAATGTGATTTTGCTTACAACTATTATCAATGGTAGATAGTGATTTCATGTATGGAATGGACAACAATATTGTGTATTTAGACAACAATAATATAGTGATATATTAGACAACAATAATATAACAATATATTAGACAGCAATATCGTGCATTTAGACAACCATACTATAGAAATCAATAATATAGCGATATATTAGACATCAATAATATAGACAACAATAATATAGCGATATATTAGACAGCAATATCATGTATTTAGACAACAATAATTTAGAAAAAAATAATATAGACATCAATATCGTGTATTTATTAGACAACTATTAGACAACGATACTATTTAATAGACCCCGGGCGAATATTTAATAGACAACGATACTATTTAATAGACATCTAATTATTGTGGGACAACAATTCCATTGTTAGGAAACAACTTTATTATTATATAACAATTGGTTAGATAGTATATTGGTTAGATAGCATTGCTAGATAGTGAATCATTGTTAAATAGCTATCTCAGTTTTTTTTAAAAGATATGGTTTCAATGATGGTCGTGATCCTTACTACAATTAGGTTAATTGTTTTTATATGTCAATGGTTATATATATATATGACTTATGACTTATGCAAACAGTAGATTAATTGTTCTTTTTATATCAATTGTTCATTTATCCATCTTACAGATCAGTCTTTTTAACTTCTTCCACAATATAATAAATGATGCTATGGTAATAGATTAATGGCTTAATTTCTTTGGTAATAGATTACTTGATTAATTGCAATGATAATAGTTCACGCATTCTCACTTAGACATAATGATTAAAAGTTAATGGTTTATGGTTTATTGGTGAAATAGTTTAATAGGTTGCGCAAGATTAATGGTTGAGGGTTATTAAGTTTTATTAGCTAAAACAATTAATAAGTTTAACAGTTAATTGGTTACTATGCGCCCTGTGACTTAAGTAGAATAGTAAATGGGGGTTGGTCATAGTTGTTACAACACACATGTTTACCTTGTAGGAAACAATAAATCCTTCGATTATATGCGCATTTTAATTTTTGAATGATGTCACCTTACGTCTTGCCGACATGTTGATTGGGTGATTGGGTATAGTCTTTGTGTATTTATTGACATATAATTCAGTCTCCCAGCACGATGGATTTATCTTGGGTTGAATTTTTAGATATGTTATGTTGCGCCATGGTTACTTTCATGCCTATCGCCTTGTGACGACATGATTCCTGATGAATGTATCATTGCGTGCCCTGACGGATAGATGTGAATGATAACTTCGCTGAAGTCTTGTCCTTCCCAATGTGGGCATAATGTTCATTGTAGTGGATATTGGTACTTGGTTTTGTAACTCCTTAATCCGTTTGGTTTGCACGCCATAGAGGTTTCTAGTTGGTGGTCGTCGAAGCCATTGTGTTGGGTTTGTTGATGTTGTCCTTTAGCTTGTAGGTGTTGTCTTTCTTGTGTCGGGCGGGTAGTCATTTTTTTCTGTATATTGATTATCACATGTTTCTTCCAGTTGCATGATGTGATAGTATGATGAGTCATTGTTGTTTGTTTCTTGATTTGTGTGTGTAGTGTTCATTGTCAAGTTGTGTTGTTTAACTATTTTCGTTGTTGCCTTCCTGCTTAAAAAAAAAAAAAAAAATCTTTTGCATTGTGTCGTTTGTAGTCATAACGACGGGGTCATTATGGGTTTGTTACACGCAAGCATGTGGAAATGATATATAATGTTATCATATAAATTAGGATAATCCATTAACATACATAAAAAATATTCCCATGGAAAGGAATACAAATATTTGCAAGATATCAATTGGACGAGAAAATAGTATTTATATTAATGTAATCAACATAAGCACATAGGTGACAAACTTTTGTAATGGCACATATCGGAACCAAGAAACTATGTCCCTCCAGCTAGGCCTCCACCACTTCAATCCTCCATAAAAGAAAGCTCACATGTAGGAGTCAATGAAGTTATCCATCACAAGATAAGAATAGCTTGGTGGGTGAACACAAGAATTTTAGACTTTCAAGGACAAAGGGATGCAACCTCAATTGAGGTGAAATTTCTCTATAGTGTCTTTTCTCTCAATCTGATGATGAATGTCTCAAGGTTTGGATATGGCTCAATTTATAGCCTCCAAATGGAATTGAAGGGTAGAATCAGAGTGTTTCCAGTATATGGAAGGTCAAGGATCATGGATCTTGTGACATGGCATGGAAACCCGACACATTTTTTTATTTTTTGAGCACCAAACCCAATGTACACAGAATATAATGTAGCAGCCCACATATATACATGAGTTTTCTAACTGACAGGTCACGTATATGGACAAAAATGTGTATTTTCAGCTATGGAGTGAACAAAAAGAGGAAATGAAGTATGCAGAGGGAAATGGAAGGCCATCAAAGAAGATGCATGGAGTGTGGAAAAATATTCTATAATAGATTCTCCCTAATGCGTGCGGTCACAGGAGTATCTGCGATGGCTGAAATACATTATAATTCCCAGAAGTGGAGTAATGAAGACTCAGCTGGAAGTACTAGTTACTCATGAGAATATTATGAGATCCATGGGTAACATTTGTTTGCAAAGAGAAATTGTTGATGGCCGGTCATTTATGGTTGGGGATTGACGCAATTCATAGGCAATATTTGTTTTCAAAGGGAAATCATTGATGGTTGATGGTCGATGATCGGGAATTGGGGAGATTGGTGGGAAAGTTCGGTTTACAAAACGAAATCGTCGATTGTTGATCATTGATGGAGAGAGAATCAACGTACCATATTTATTCTGATTTTTATATCGACAAATTGGATCAAAAGGCTGTTAAAATATTAAAACAAACAATTTTTTAAGAATTGTTTGGTTTTTTCAAGCTCATTAACTTGCGGGGCGATTTTGAGGCCCTAAACGACATTTTTAGGCAATTAAAACCCACAAGAATAAAGTGTACCAAGGTACACTATGTATATACAACTTAAATAAAATAAACAGAGAGAATTATCCAGCAAGCTATTCTGGGTGCAAAACGGAGCTCGTATGAGAAAGTTAGAGCTGAAATAGTTAAGGTAAAATTTCAGCACCAATTTACTTTCAGAGGGCATAACTCCTTAATCATAATCTTGTTTGGGGCACAAGAGAAGTCTATGTAAATATTTTTAACCATAGAAGACATCCATGGAGCCAAATTTGGATTATAGGTACCTAAAAAGGTGCAGGAAGAGAAATAAGGTACCTGTAGCATACAAGGTTAAATTGGGAAAAACAGTCAAAACGTTTCCAGACTATAACTTCCAGCTTGAAGCTCAGATTTAAGCAAATGAATAGTCAATGGAAAGGTATTGATGAGGAGAAGACATATATCCACCCAAAATTGTGAATTGGGTATGGAACGTACTTAGAAAGTAATAAAATATATTTCTAAAGCAGTAAAAGAGTGGAAATTGCTACTTTTAAATGTTGTAACTTTTCACTCAATACTTAGAATGAAGCATGGGTACCTCTATTAGAGAGTTGTTTCAGAGGATAATATATTTAAGGTATCATGTTTTCATTTTGTGCATCTTATTATTCCAAAATTGATGTGAAGAATAATTTGTAATCTAATTAATAAATATTTTTCAATATGCTTAATTATAACAACAATTATTGCATGCACATTCTTGCAGAATTAGAGATATAAGAAAGCATACCTTAGTTCCTATATGAGAATTAGATATATGGAGGACGCTCAAGGGTATTACATTCATGAAGAATAGATCATAGGCCTACATGTTAGCATGGGTAATGTTGAGACATAGTATAATGGAAGAAGAGACGAGCATGAGCCTGTAACTATGAGAAGTCTGCAAAGAGAAGTGCAGAGCTATAGAGATGATAATGAAATTATAATGAAAGCTTAGGGGGAGATAATACTAAGCTGGAATATGCTATAAAATAAAGTCAACAAAGATCTGGTCAAAAAGAAGGAATCTAGTGTATGGAAAGTGGAAGCATCTAGATCTCATGATAGGATAGATGATCATGGAGGATCTAGACGGTCAAGGAGTATTAGTAGGCATCAACATCATCATTCCCTAGGGAACTCGACCAAAAGAGAATATGCATATTCAAGTTTGGTAAGAAACCCAATTATGTCTTCGGTCAGACATCAAATAAGGAGACATGGGTTAGATATCTTGCAAGGGGAGCTAAGGAAAATCAAGCCACCATCATTTGATGGAGAGAACAAGAAAGGAGAATATGTAGAAGAATGGCTGTTGGGAATGAGGAAATATTTCCAATTACATAATTACTCATCAAATGTAGAAGCCAGAATTATAGCCTACCAACTTCACGCAAAGGCATATATGTTGTGGGATCGACTAAAGCAAGTTAAGCACCTTGATGAGAAAAATATTTCTTGGAAGTAATTCAAGAAACATTTTCAGCTACAGTACTTTTCAGAGAAATATTATGACAAGAAGATGTAAGAGTTCTTTGAACTCAAACTTGCGAACATGACTATGGATGAATATGAGAAAAATTTCTTGGAATTTCTTAGGTATGTGAGATTCATCAGATATGAGAAGGTCAAAATTCACAGGATCTTGAGTGGACTTCCATCCTTCTACAAGGATAAAATTCAGTTTGATGAGCCTAAGAATTTAGAAGAATTCATAAGAAAGGACAAGTACTTGTATGAGAAAATAGAGGAAATCCAACTTTCCAAAGGTCCTAGGATGAGGAGAAGAAAGGAAATATGGATCAAAGGAAGAAAGGATTCAATACACCATTCATAACAAACATTTCTCAAGCACATCAACAATGGAAGCCATCTCAAGGTGATAAAAAATGACAGAGTCCTTGGGAAAGAGGCCAAGACAAAATCCCATAAAGTGTTGGGGATGTGAAGGAGATCGGATGTATAAATATTGTCCTCACCGAGGAGATAAGATGAATACTTTGCATAGCATAAAGCAAGAAGAGAAAATAGAGGATGTGAAAAAAAAATGCCAAGGATCTATGTAGCCTTGGACAATAGACAATAGGACTATTAATCCCACATGATTGAAGTGGAAGGTAAGATTGATAATTATCCCGTAGCTATTTTAATTGATTTTGGAGTTAGTCATAGCTATATATATCCAAATCTAGTTGAAATATTTAAATTGAAGAAACGTAAGCATGAAAAGTCTTGGTTAGTTCAACTAGCTACTGGAACCAAGAGAATAATTAATGAGCTTTTTATAGAATGCCCTATAAACATGAATGGAACTAACACTAAGAATTATTTGAACATCATACCTATTGGGTGTTACGACTGCTTGATCAGTATGGATTGGATAAAAAAACCATCGTGCTTTTTTAGATTTCTATAATAAGGTTTTCACATGTCTTGGTGATGAAGGGAATTCAAGGACAGTGCAAGGTATTCCAATTCCTATATCCGTCCAAGAGATTTTAGCATTGTAGCTGAAAATAAGTTTTAGAAAAGGATGCTAGATATATGTTTCACATATGGAAGAGCCAATGAAGGATTAAGAGTAAAGTCTTGAATATTATCCAGTCTTGAAAGAGTTTGAATATGTGTTTGAGGAGTTTCTAGGATTTTCATGAAAGAGGGATATAGATTTATCTATTGACTTAATGTCTGTAGTTTCCCTAGTATCTAATACTCCCTAGAAAACTCCTTGGGGTGCCCCAGTTCTTTTTGCGAAGAAAAAATATGGAATGTCGATGTTGTGTATCAACTTCAGACAACTGAGCAAAGTTATAGTCAAGAATAAGTATCCTTTGTCAAGGATTGATGATCTTTTTTATCAGCTGAAAGGAGAAACATTGTTTTCCAAGATTGACTTGAGGTCAGGATATCATCAAGTTAGAATCAAAGAAGAGGATACTAGCAAAATAACCTTTTGGACAAGGTATGGACATTATGAATTTGTGGTGGTTCTTTTTGGGTTGACAAATGCACCAGCTACATTATGTGTTTGATGAATGGGGTGTTTAGATATTTCTTGGACAAGTTTGTCATTGTATTCTTGGATGATATTCTTATATATTCCAAGACAAAGGAGGAGAATGAAAAACATTTGAGGATGGTGCCACAAGTGTTGAAAGAGAACCAATTGTATGGCAATTTGGGTAAATGCACTTTATATCAAAAGAGGATCCATTATTTTGGTCACATTGTTTCAGAAGATGGAATATTAGTGGATATAGAAAATATTGAAGCAATCAAAAGTTGGCCAGCGCCAAAACAAATTTCAAAGGTTAGATCATTTACAGTTGTAGTTGGTTATTATAGGAGATTCATTGCGGGATGCTCCAAAATAGCACACCCATTAACATCTTTTCAAAAGAAAGGATTAAATTTTAAATGGAGTGCTAAGTGTGAAAATAATTTCCAGTGCTTAAAGGATTTTCTAACCAGTGCACCTATTTTGAAAGTTGCAGATCGAAATGAGGGTTTTTTTGTGTGAACAGATGCATTCAATGAAGGGCTCGATGGAGTCCTTATGAAAAATGGACATGTAATTTGTTATGAGTCCAAAAAATTGAAGGAGCATGAAATAAATTATTCTACACATCACTTAGAGTTGGAATCCATAGTACATGCCTTAAGGATGTGGAGGCATTAACTCATGAGCATAAATATTGAATTAAGGACACACCATAGTGGTCTGAAGTATTTGTTTGAACAACCAACTCTAAATGCTAGACAACTAGACAATTGGAATTTTTTAGTGAATATACCTTTGATATCAAGAACATAAAAGGAAAATAGAACAAGGTGGTTGATGCAATCAACAAAAGGGTGCATAAAATGCATACTACAACCATTAGTATGTACATCACATATTTAAAAGATAGAATTATAGAGGTTGTAAAAACTAATCAACATTATGTGAAAGTTAAGTAAATCTTTCAGTAGAATGATATACAATAGAAATATAAGGATTACAAGCTAGAAGAGGATGTAATCCTCTTATTTCAGAACAAAGTTTATGTTCTCAATTCTAAGGAATTCAGAAATTTAGTTCTAAGGGAGATGCATAATGTGCCATATGTTGGACATCAAGGATACTATAAAACTATTACAACCGTAAGAGGCTAATATTTTTGTCCTGCTATGAAGAAAGATGTCACTAATTATTTGGTTAGATGCATGGAATTTCATAAGCTAAAGGATGAGCACATACATCCAACGAGATTGATGTGCCCATTGCCCATTCCTGAATGGAAATGGGAAGTTTTTACTATCAATTTCATTACCAAATTTCCCAAGACAACAAGGCAACATGATTCCATCATGGTAGTGGTGGACAAGCTTATGAAGGTAGCACATTTCATTTCGGTAAAAGTAACTCATAAAACATCCAATATTGCATAAATTTACATGAGAGAAATTGCTAGGCTACATGGTGTACCTAAGGAAATAGTGTCAGATCAAGATACCAAGTTGACTTCCAATTTTTTGAAGAATTATTTTAATGGATTTGGGACAAAATTGAATTTTTGTACAACATATCACCCAGATTCAAATGGGTAGAAAAAAAGAATTAATCGAATAATTGAGGATATGTTGAGAATGTATGTAATGGACAAGTCTTATAGGTGGAAGGAATATATCCATTTAGTTGAGTTTCATACAATAATGCGTATCGATAATCATTGAAGATGACCTTGTTTGAAGCATTATATGGCTGAAAATGCAACACACCAGTAAATTGGGATAACCCAGTAGACATAGTTGGGATTGGGATGGAATTGTTAAAGGAAATGGAATAACAGATGGTAAAGATCATGCAGAATTTGAAAGTTGTACAAGATTGTAAGAAGAGCTATGTTGATAAAAAGAGAATGAAAAGAGAATTCAAAGTGGGAGAGCATGTGTTTTTAAAAGTTAAATCCAAGAGAAACTCCATGAAATTGGGAAGTTTCCCAAAGTTGACATCGAGATATTGTGGGCTATTTGAGATCTTAGAAAATATAGGTCCAGTTGCATACATGATAACATTACCTACATCCATTAGAATTCATAACAGGTTCCATGTATCTTCATTAAAAAATTATGTACCTGATGCAAATCATGTGATTGATTGGAATGTGATCCAAGTGGAACACAAATGGGATTTTTGGGTGGAATTTGTGTGCATCCTGGACTGGAAAGTAAAATTGCTTAGGAACACAACCATAATATTGGTAAAGGTTCAATGGACCTATTAAAATCCTGAATACATTACATGGGACCACAAGGAAGCCATGTGAGAAGCATACCCAAAAATTTTTGAAAATTTTGAAGAAAATTGAATGTAAATTTGTACATAAGTGAATGAAAACGCCATTTGGTAGTTGAAGTTAATGCAACCACAAATTTGAGATTTCCTGTCCAACCAATGTGTGGGTTGGGGGGAAAAGGGATTTATTGGTTGGAATTGTTGCATGAGCCATTAAGTTGTGGAATTATCAACTATTTTGATACAATGTTTTTATATATGTCAATGTGTAAAATCTATGGTCATGTGCACCGAGGACAGTGAAATTTGTAGGGGAAGGAGAATGTAAAATCCCCATTTTAAAACCCCAAACTAGTGATGTATATGGTAGATGTAGTATATGGCCGAGAGGCAAGTGATGTATATTGTAAACATACTATAATGTTGAGAGCCAAAGTGATGTAATATTTGAATGATGTAAATTGAATATAATGAATAAAATGTATCGCCAACTTCAGATGGACATGAAAGGAGATTTAGGGGATAAGTATCCATAAGAGAGGGAAGGGGTCGAAGCGGGAGAGAGTTTACCCATGTCTATTAAACCCAAACCCGTTTCTTATTTCTTTCAAAATTATCCTAACCATGAACCTTCCATTAGATGTTGATTTTTCTAGATCCCAATCACTAAATTCATGTAAGAGGGTGGGTGTGAGAGTCACATCCCATAGTTATGAGAGCATGGGGGTTGAGTACAATCAGCTTGGGGAAGAATGCAAGTCAAACAAGTAAGAGAAAGGGAGGAAAATTCATCTGGGTAGAGGACCAGAATTGCACATTCACGTTTTCGTATGGAGAGTATTTTTTACATGGAGTTTTCTAGCCAACAACGAAGTTCTGAGTGTTGAAGCTTGAAGGTAGCTATTATGGGAAAGTTTGGTAACTGTTTGAAGCTAGAAATTCATAGAGAAATAGGTTGTGTGCATGGGAGTAATGTGTTGTTCGAAATTCTCCAAGGAAATCACATGTTTTGTTGCTGGGTGAATTTGTGTTACACCAAGATAATTATTGAGGTCCCAATAAGTATATTTCATGTCCAACCTATGTTAGAATCCCTGGAGGGGAGTGGAAAGGCATGAGGGACTGTCAGAAGTGAAGGGGGATTCCATCCTTTTGGTTGTGTAGGTTGAGGGGAAGAGAGCTGGTGGATTGGAATTTGTTGTGAGAATTGACTGTTGAGAGGGGGAAATTAGCCAGCCTTAGGGACCATCGTCTCTTGTGGATTCATAGCCCCAACTCGGGGGTGGCTTATTGTTGAGATATGGAAAAACAAGCCTACAGTTGGGAGGAACTTCCATTCTCTACAACGGATTACACATTTAATTAAGATAAGTGTTGTTATGTGTTGTGTTTATTCATGTTAATTATTGATATAATTGTTGATATAATTGTTGTGCAATTTATTTTGAGTTATCTTGGTTAAATGTTACTTGTTGTGAGCAACATGATTCCCTCAAATATTTATTCACATGGTTGCATGTTGTTGTATGTTTTTTAGTTGATGTTGTGCACAATTATAGTAGTTGCAATTATGTTGTTAAGTAGCATAAACAATTGCATGAATTTGAATTCCATGTTGTGTGTTATTTCTTCTTATAGATTTGGTCTCAAAAATTTGTATTGGGTAGTTTTATCAGTGATGTGACCCAGCTGGGGGCTGGGTAGTTTTAGTAGTGATGTGACCCAGTTGGGGGCTAGGTATCTTACAATTCTTCATTACATGGTCAGTTGACTCTAAATGTTTGTTTGACTGACTTCCCTAACTGACTTTTGCAGTCGACTTGGCTATTCGACTGATGAGTCTAGCCGACAGAGCCAACTAGCCCCTACAACATCCTCTATGCTCTTTAAGTAGAGACCGTGGACCAATCGAGTATTAATATATGGATCAATGTGTTTGTTAGTATTGAGGATATTATGAACCGTCACATCACTTTTTTTCTAGAGATTATCGTGACCATTGGATTACATAACTACAAATGCATATTAAAGAAATATAGTTTACCTAAAGACAAATTAGACCATGTTGATCTTAACTAACTTCTAAGTGTCTAAATATCCTAACATCCCCCCCTAAAGAAAAACCAGGGATGGAATTGAAGGGTTTACAAAGGTGACACAATAGGATAAGGAAGGAAGAATTAGATTATATCCCCTGTTAAAGACAACTTATTGAACTCCTAACATAGATCAAAGTTTTGAAAAAATTTCTTTTGTAAGAGACATTGTGAAAATGTCTGCAACTTAATCATTTATAGGGAAAAATAGCACTTTGAGAATGTGATATTGAATAATATTTCTGATGAAGTGCATGTGGATTTCAATGTATTTGATGTGTTGATGTTGAACTAGATCTTTGGGGATATTGATGGAACTTTGATTGTCACACTAGAGTGTGGTTGAATAATACTGCTAGATTCCAAACTCTGAAAAGATATGTTGAAGTCACAAGGAATTTTGACTTTCATTAACCACTGCTTAGTACTCTGCTTCTATTGAAGAAATAGAAAGAGCCCATTATTTCTTACAACCACAAGTGACAGGTCTAAAACCAATATTGAACATATAACCTACAATATACTTTTGATCATTAAGGTTACTAGACCAATCGAAATCAATGAAACCAACCAATAAAGGAGTCCCCCTTAGACTATAATGTATCCCAAACTGAATTGTACCCCAAACATACCAAGGTATCTTTTTTTAATATTTCCAAAGGATCACATGGGGTGTTTTCATATACCAGGCAACAAGACCAACAATAAAGGAAATATCATAATGGGTATGAGTCAAATGCAATAGGATACCAACTAATCAATAGTACAAAGTGGAATCTACTTCAAGTGTAGTATAGGTGGCAACAAGTTGACTCTGGAATAGAGGGGAGATGGGTTTGGTTTAAAATCTTCCATGTGAAAGGGAAAAATAAATTCACATGCATACTTAGACTATGAAAGGGAAACTCCTTCCTTGATTTGAAATACTTGGAGTCCAAGGAAAGAATGAAAATAACCTAGGTTTGTCATTTCTAATTTCTTCTTAAGGATGGATTTCACATGGGTTAAGAGTTTTGGGTCATTATTAGTGGGGATAATGTCATTGACATAGCTAAGAGGTTCTTCCATGTAGATTTCTTCTTGCAAATCCGCATGCAAGAAGGTACATTTAACATCTATATGATGGAATTCACATTTATGTGAGTCAGCAAGGGATAGAACAAGGAAGTTTGAGTTTGGATATGGGGGAAAACGTTTCATTATAGTCAATCCATTAAACTTGAGAGAATATTTTAGCACCTGACTGGGGCTTATTTCATTCAACACTTCCATCAAATTCATACTTAGTTATATATGCCCATTTATATCTGACAAGTTTTCTTCCTTTTGGAAGAGGTACAAGATCCCAACTATCATTTTCCATTAAGGAACAATATCATTAATTCATTCTGGTGTCCCAATCAACTAGATATCCAAAATATTTTGCAAAGGTTTATAGATCATGAGTGTTTGAAAATTGAGCCAAAAGAGAAGAGGATCACTAGAACTATGAATGTGTATGACGCTAATCTGTAGGATCACTGACAATATCACCGACTACTTCTTGTGTTGTATGGGCCCATCTAATATATAGTGGTTCTAATGCATTTTCATGTTTAATGAAGACAACTAGAGGAAGGTGAGTAGGAAAAGGTGGATTTACATCCTCACTATCATCATTTGAAGAAGAAACAAGAATAGGATTACTAATAAAAAAGTTGGGAGGAGAGGATGGAATATACCTTGAAGATGGCTTGTAGTCCAAAGATGTCACATATGTTGAATTGGGTTCGTAGGATGAGAGATTTTCATCAAAATTAACATTTCGCAGGATGAGATATTTTTATCAATATTAACATCTCTGCTAATCATAATTTCATTGGAATGAAGTTGAAGAATTCTATATCATTTTAAATCTTCAGAATATCCAACAAAAATGCACTTATAACTTTTAGGTTGTAATATTTTCCCTTTCTCATTAGGAATGTGAGCTTATGATTCACTACCAAACACACAAAAGTGGATTACATCTATTTTAATTTTACTCCATGATTCTTCTGGTGTTATATTTTTTAAAGCTTTTGTGGGAGAGAAATTGAATATGTAATTGGAACAATTAATAGAATTTTCCAAATGATGAAAGACTTAATCCATTATATTGGACCATACAATTTTCCATTTCCTTTAATGTGCAATTATTTCTCTCAACAACACCATTCATGGTGTATATGGAACAATATGGTGCATCTAGATTCCCTATGCAGAGTAGTAAGATGTGAAAAATAATTAACATATTTTCCTTTATTATATGTTCTTAACTTATGTAGTTGATGTTTAGATTGTTTTTCTACAAGGATCTTGTAAGTAAAAAACATGTCAAAAAATTCACTCTTAAGTTTTAAGAAATAAACCCATTTGCATATGATGAATTCATCCATGAAAATTAAGAAATAATTGAGCAGAGGGAAAGAAAGAGAAGGAAATAGACCACACAAAGCACTATGAACAAGCTACAATGGGGTCAAGGTGTGCCAAGAGGCACATTTGTCAAAACTATCCCAACAATGTTTGTTGAGAAAAAAACCATCACAAACACAATCTCTACAAGAAACAAGAGGAAGACCAGTCACCGTATTTTGATTACATGGTTGCTACAATGAGCAGTATTTTAGATGAAAAAGTTTCTCATGCCAATTTTTTCTCAAGTATATGAGTGATAAAAAAATGATGGAAAAATATAAGGACTGAAATTTGTCAAATTTGTACAACCTAGTAATATCATCAACAATTCAAATTGCTAAGACATGCTTAAGATATTTTAAATCCTTGATTAGAACTTGGGGAGGTGAAAACTCTATTGTTTTACCTTGACCTAAATGAGTTATTTGATATACCAATAGAATATTGCATGAGAGACTTGGAACACATAATACATCATTAAAATGACCATCATCTACCTGAACTATTCTAGGCCCTACAACACTAAGAGATCTATCATCACCAACAAATATTTGTTTGGTGTTACATTCATTAAGAGATGAAAAATTGGTTTCATCCTTAGCGATATGAAAATATTCTCCATAATCAATAGACCACTCATTAGAAGAAGAAGTAGATGTTTCATTGAAGGAAAAACCAAAAGCAAGATGTGCATGTCCATGAGAAGAATTAGAAGAAGAAGAATCAAGATTGATATTGTGATTCTTTAATGTTTCCTATAAGGCCTCCATATTTTTAAAACATTTATACTCTATATGACCATCTCACCCACAAAAATTGCAACTTTCTCTTAGTCTTATTACTTTTTTATTTTGGTCATTTTTCACCATTGGGAGTAGAAGTTTGTTGAGAGGGTTTGGGACACTTGTTTTTCTTGTTGTTGTTAGGATTTTGCTTCTTTGTATGATTGTATTTATACTTCTATTATAACTCTAAGGTTTTGTTAAATGTTCTTTCAGTGTTGATCACTCCAAGATGTAATATCTTACCTTGCTCTCTAATCAAAGAATCACAAAAGGATCCAAGAGAACGTGGTTTGTAAATATGCCCTCAAGCTTCTCTAGTGGAGTGAAAAGTAGATAGAAAAACATAATATGAACTACCAATATTAGAAATAATAAAACACACATAGACACACACATATATTGGTCATCTTTTATTTCTATGTTTTCAAGTAAAAGTTCGGGTGTTTTGAACTTGGATAGATAATATTCAATGCAAGAGAAATTATTGGGATTTAAAAAATTATTTGGTTTTCAATTTAGTGGGCTTGAATCTCATTCTATTTACCAAAACATATTTCTTATTTTCCCAAGCTTCATCTGGGTCATCCATTCCTTGAAGGTGAAACCATAAATCACTAGAGATGGACATTCTGATTAATCCAACTTCTTCATCATTTTTATTAGTCTGTTTGGATTTCTATGCGACATTAGTGGGGGTACTTTCCTTTCCCAAGATAATTTAGTAAAGTATTTTACTTTGTGGTACATCCTCCATACGATATTTCCATGAAAATTATTTGATAACAATAAGAAAATTATCACTTGGACTAGCCATATTAAAATATGTGGGTAGCATGGCTTCAAAAGAAGAAACTAACTGTTTGGATGGAAATCTCTTGAAAAAATGAAAGTTAAAAAAAATGTCACAGAAAATAGACTTCAGATGTCAAAATTATTCCCATTTTAAGAAAGGCACAAATGTAACCAAAGTGCCATGTAACAAGTAGAGATTGGCCCATGTGGTGATGAATGTACAATGAGGTTGTTGAGTAAGAAAAAAATTCCTTTCCTTCTCCAACTTTGCCTATAAGCTCAGTTTTACAAATAAGTTACTTATGAAGTGACCCACTTTTATAAAATAAGTGAAAATGACTTTTACAATGAGATTTATAAATTAAATTTGCATGCAGAAGGAAACTTAAAAAATAACAACAAAATTAATTTATCATGATTCACTTTTATAATTTATGTGAAATGCACTTTAAAATAAAGTTATGTGATAACTCAAAGTTGCATGAACTTTTTCACAGAGTAACTTAATGAAAAGAAGGACATGAACTTAAGACCTCTTACTTAATAAAGTAAATTTTAGCCAAGTGAGCTAAAGCAAAATATATAGCAGATTTTATGAAGGAGGAGGGGTTTTTTTTCCTCAAAGTACGTGTTTGCCCCCAAAACCCTTGTTTTTTCCTACAAAAAACCTCAACACAGTCACATAAAAAAAATCGAAATTTCAAAGAATTTCGTTTTTGAAACTTAACAATATTGAGGTTATGTATTGGTTAGGCCACCTAGAAAATGCAAGTTTTCTCTCCATTAATGATTTGTTGAGATCACATAAAGCACAAAGAAAATAACACATGAAGACAATAAAACACTTCATGCTTTGTTTTTTATTTATTGAGATCCCACTGAGAACATGGTAAAGAGAATACGTAAACCGATATGGTGCCAAAGCAGAAATATAAACAGAAAAACTGAAATATAAACATAGTCTATATATATATATATATATAAAGGTGTAATAACACTTTATACCTATGAATTTGACAAAAATGGTCGTATCTTGGGCAAACAATTTTTTTTTTAGATGAAATGAAAAGTGTTTCCAACTAAAAGAAATGCCCCAAATATAATGGAACAACCCACTTAGCCTAGAAATGCATAGAATAGTAGAACCCATAAATATTTTGATGCATGCATCAACATAGGTTCATGATATCAATAAACAATGGGAGCGGGTATTCATACTGACCCTAATACCATGTTTGACAAAACATGGTATTTCCACACAGGTTGAACACCTTATCACACCAATGTTTTATGTGGTTAAAATCCTCAAAGAGGGAAACAATCCATGGCCCCAATGAATGTGGCCACTTGAGGCAATATATTAATGAAAAAGAAATGTTTTGTACATAATAGTTTCTCATAATCAATATTCAACAAATGACCCTCCATGATTTTAAATAGATATCATGGACCAATAAGGTGTCAAGCCACAGATCAATATAGTCATTAGTGTCATATCACTTTATGTCTAGAGCATAGATCATGATTGTCATATTACATAACTGCAAATGCATACTAAAGAAACACACTTTAACTAAAGACACATCAAACCAATTTGTTATTAACTAACTTCTAAGTGTCTAAACATCCTAACACATATAATTCATTGACACCCCCCAATAGGAGATTCACCCTAACTTCTAGTTGGTCCTCTCTAAACATCAACAAGTATTTGAAATGCCCCAAGATTTACCACCTTCAAGAGGAGAAAATGACCATAATATTCCATTGAATCTTGGTAGCCTACCTGCAAATGTGCATCTTTATAGGCACTCGTTTGCATAGAATATTGAAATTGTAACATCCCCATTTTTAATCCCCAAATTAATGATGTATATTGTAGATATGATGTATGGATGCAGACCAAGCAATGCAATATGTAAACATTGTATATTGAAAATAATAAAATAAAATGCATCACCAACTGTAGAAGGACATGCACAGAATCATGGGAGATAAGTTTCCATAAGAGACGGGGGTCCAAGAAGGGGAAATTATTCATGCCTATTAATCTCAAGCCACCTTTCTCAATTATTTTGTATGAACGTTCTATTTTACGTTTTGAGTATTTCAAAGCCTAATCATTGAATACATGTAAGAAGTTTGGTGGGAAAAATAACCTCAAATAGTTATTGAGAGCATGGGGCTCAGTACAATCAACATTGGGAAATGTGAAAGTCAACTTGCATGAGAAAGATTGAATTTCAATGGGGAAGGAAGGGAGCTTTTACAACTGAGAAAAAAAAGAGAGAAAGAGAGCTCTATGTGTTGGAAATTGAAGGAAACCATAATTGGGCAGGGGAGATAGCTTGTTGGCTTTGTAATTCATGGAGAATTAGGTTCTAGGCATGTGAGAGACATTTATGTGTAAGAAATTTCCAAAGTGAGTAAGTGAGTCGTTGTTGTGAGAAATCTTGTTGCAGCTATAGATTCCTAGAGTCCCCAATAGAGATATTTCATCGCCAACCTATGTTGAAGCCCTAGAGGAAAGTGGGAGAGCCTGAAGGAATATGTGGTAGAGAAGAGGATCCCATTCCTTGGGTTGTGCAGGGTGAGGGGAAAGAGAGATGGTGGATTGGAATTGTTATAGGAATTAGCTAGTTGTGCATTTTATAGGGTTGTGAGAGGATAATAGTCACCCATAGAAGACATCATTTATTGTGGATTCATAGCCCCAACTTAGGGGTGACTTTTTGCTAAGTTATATAGAGAAGAAATTCTATGGTTGGTTGGAATGTCTATCCTGTGTAGTTGGTTTCATTAATATAATTTGAATATTTTACATCTAGATGTGTATGCTTAAAATGATTTCATTCATGCAATTAAATTTCATACATCCAGCTACTACAAGAAGTTTGTAAAAATTTATGGAATAATTGTCAATCCCTTAACATCACTACTAAAAAATATTTCCTTTGTATGGAACGAGGAAACCAAGAAATCCTTCTCAGCTTTAAAACATGTCATGCACTACTCCAGTATTAGTAGTGCTAAATTTCACTAGGAATTTTATCCTAGAATGTTGTGCCTCTAACCGATGTCTTGGTGTGGTTTTCATGCAATAAGGGTCCCCTTGGAATTCACTAGTAAGTAATGGTATGATCATAATTTCAGTAAATCCACATATGAGAAAGATATGATGGCCATCCTTCATGTAATGGGAACTTGAACCCCATATCTCATATGACAACATATCTAGATAAATATAGTTTGAAGTTTTTTCTAGAACAAAGGTTATCATCACCAAAGCATCATATGATCTGGATCATGTTGAGAATGCAACGAGAAACGGTGCAACCCGAATTCTATTAATGAATAAGAGATAAAAACAAAATCTTTACATCACACTCCATTGAATGCTTAAAGGGCCTCCTTCACCTAAATTATATATGAGAGAGTGAGAGGAGAAAAATTCCCATGATTCATGTCGGATAAATTAATCTAATTTTACAAAATTCCATAGGCATGTAAAACACTAGGAATTCTGAGGAGGTCACCCATCCCAGTACTACTCTAGCTCGAGCACTCTTAACTACAGAGTTATAATGGGATCCAATGCATTAACGCTATGTTGTAGGCATGTACATAAGACCATTACATGATGTATGTAATTAACAAATGAAGATGGTATTACATTTCATTCCCCATCAAAAGGGTGAATATCACAGTTTACCAAAACCATAGGCTCGAAATGTTGATTCAGTGGAAAATGTGGTTGGCCACCGAGATCCACCTCAATCATCATAACTGGGTCACCAAGATGTTAGGGTATGATTATGAGATTATATATAAGAAGAGTAAAGAAAAATTGATGGTTGATTCTTTATCTAGGCAGTTTGAGGAGGATGGATCATTCTTTGGCTTATGTTTACATGTTCCACGTTGGCTTGAGGAATCTTGTTGATAATGGATGGTAAATGAAACTATAGTTCAACTCATCCAAAGGGTTTAAGAAGATCCAAACCCTCCTAATGGGTATATATGGTAGAAAGAGACACTAAGGTATAAAGGGAACATTTTTCTAGTAAATAATTCTACCTTAGAGAAAACGATCTTAGAATAATTACATTCATCACCTATAATGGATCACTATATATTTCATAAAACCTATGAAAGAGACAACCGATCTCATTCTTTTAGAAGGCATGGAAACAAACATCCAGGGTTTTGTGGAAAATTGTGACACTTGCAAAATAAACCAGGGTGAGATAATGAAGAGCCCACTAGAATTGAAACCACTATTGATCCCAATACATATATGGACTAACATCTCTATCTATTTTTTTTAAGAACCAAATATCAATATAGCATAGAAAAACCTCAGAATAAGTACTCAACGCCTTGAAAAAGAGAGAAATTCAGATAATAATCCTCTTCGAGGGGGAAACCTCCTTATGCCCACATAAATGTACAATTCCAAGATGATTCCAAATGAAAATGTCTCCTTGGTATATATAGGAGACTAGGAGGTATAATTACAACTAATGGAATAAAGCAGACATAAATAAAATAACATTACTAATGTAATATGCCCCAATTAAGGGGTAATGAGCCAATAATAGGGCTTAACATGCCCCTCCCCTTGAGACAAGTGTTGTCCGCAACGCTTGAGTAACTCTGGATGCTTATGTATAAAAGACTCATCTTCCCAAGTGGAATCTTCAGCCGGTAGTTTCCTCCATTTAATGAGATACTCTGAAATGGATCTATTCCTTAACTGGAAAACTCTTGTGTTAGTGATGGCTTCAGGATCCAATATGATTTTTCTTTCCTCGTCAAGTTATGGCAATATATTTTGAACTGGTATCTTATCGCCTATAACCTTCTTTAAGCATGAAACATGGAACATTGGGTGTACTCGTGAAGATGCAGGCAAATCCAATTTGTATGCCATAGTACCAATATTTTGCAACACCTTATAAGGGCCATAGTACTTTGGTGATAACTTATTATAATTTTTGTCTTTCTTGAGGGGAATCTGTTTGTATGGTTGCAGTCTTAAAAACACCCAATCCCCTACTTCAAAAAAAATTTCACTACGATGTTGATCTACTTGTTGTTTCATGTGATTTTGTGCCATGGTCAAGTTGTCCTTTAATATTTGGAGAAATTTTTGTTGATGCTCGATGTGATCTTCCACTACTTGAACCTTATATTTTTCTTTTAGAGAAGAAGTGATGGAAGGAGGGTGGTATCCATAGAGTGCCATAAATGGTGTCATTTTTGTTGCAGTATGAAAGGAAGTTTTATACCACCATTATGCCAAGGGTAACCATTTGAACCATTGTGTTTATTTATCAGAGACAAAGAAATGAAGGTAGCCTTCCAGACATTTTTTCACTATCTCGGTTTGTCCATCAGATTGAGGATGATAGGATGAGCTATAAGCCAATTGAGTACCCAAGCAAGAAAATAATTCTGTCCAAAAATGTCCAGTGAAGATGGGATCTCTGTCACTTACAATAATCTTTTGGTTGCCTTGTAGCTTTTGAACTGTCTGCATGAATGCGGTGGAAACTGTACTATCTTTGAAGGGATGAGAGAGTGCACAAAAGTGTGTGTAATTGATCAGTCTATCAACAATCACCATGATGACACTCTTTCCTTCAGACTTCGGTAACCCTGTGATGAAATCCATGGAAACTGCCTCCCGACGTTGACTTGGAATGGCTAATCGTTGTAAAAGACCTAGGGTACTAATTGTTTCCACCTTATTTTGTTGGCAAACCAAAAATTCTGCAACAAACCTTTGAACATCAATTTTAAGGCCATCCCCAAAAAAATCCTTCTTGACTCTATGGTAGGTTTTCAAAAATCTCGAGTGCCCTCCTACTGGAGAGGTATGCAATTCCAATAATACCTTTTGTTTGAGTTGGGAGTTCTTACATAAATATAAGCGATCTTTCTACCATAGTGAATCATTTTTCCATGTAAATGTATCTGATCCATTGGAATCCTGCTGCAACCTTTGAATGAGAGTCCACACTTTTTCGTCATTCTTCCATTCATCCCTTGCTTCTATTATCCAATCAGGTTGGATGATCGAGATATCATAGAGAAAAGCCTCAACATCTTCATCCTTTCTTGAGATTGCATCTTCCACAACATTTTGCTTCCCCTTTTTATAGACGATTTCAAAATCATAACCCAATATCTTGGTTACCCATTTTTGTTGTTCTTCTGAAGATAGTCTTTGTTCCAAGAAGTATTTAAGACTATCATGATCTATTTTTACCTTGAAGTGCCTACCTATTAGGTAAGGACGCCATTTCTTTAATGCATGTAGTATTTCCATCATTTCCTTCTCATAAATGGGTTTGTGTAAGTCCTTTCCCTTGAGTGGTCGACTTTGAAAAGCTAAGGGCCTTCCTTCTTGCATTAGGACATCACCAATTCCATTTCCTGAGGCATCACATTCCACAATAAAGATTTTTGTGAATTCTGGAGTGGTCAAGACAAGAGCTTTGCACATCACCTCTTTAAGTTTTTCAAAATCTTTAGTTGCCTCTGGGTTCCATGAAAATGAATCCTTCTTAGTTAGTGTCGTTAAAGGTGTTGCTATTCTTCCATAGTGTCGAACAAACTTGCAGTAGTAAGCTGTCAAACCCAAAAATCCTCTAAGATTCTTCAATGTTTTGGGAATCGGCCAGTCCATCATGGCCTTAATCTTGTTAGGGTCTACCTTAACACCTTCATGAGATACAATATGACCCA
>SNQJ01S0006842.1:29974-42893 GCA_010110895.2 Picea sitchensis | reverse complement strand
GGGACCATGGATGCCCCCAATGAAGGGTCGGGTCTCGAGAAATACAATTGATCGATGGTCACTATCCAGACCTCGTGTGGGAACAACAAGACCCAAAAAACTGTAGCAACCACAACTTGCATGGCATAAGTCCAACTCCTTCCTAACAAGAGGTTATAGTTGAGGGGTGCATCGACTACCTCTACCTCGACACACACAGCCTTCCCTCCTAACTGCACAAAGAAAGAGGGAATGATGCCATGTGGTCGGAATGAATGACCGTCAAAAGCAGTGAGGAGAGTAGGTGACAGAGACAAAACGGGTTGGCCAACAGCCTTCCAACATGCCAATGACATAACGCATGTCAAGGCTCCCTCATCAACCACTATGCGGAAGACATTCCGAGTAAAATTTTTCATGGGATAAGCCACTACTATCTGAAATGCTACGTGGTAAGGCAGACGAGGTTTTAGGTCGTTTGTATCCAGCATGATTGTACCCGGATTACAAGTTTCAGTAGATCCTAAAGCGGTTAACAAGGCTTTCCCATGGGAAGGGAAACTTTGGAGGACCTCCAAAGAGAACATCACACAAGGGGTTTGTGATAAATCTTCCACCATAGAATAGTTCTAGGTGGCCCTTGCGTTTGGGTTGTGAAAAGATTTTTTGAATGCGCCTTTGGGGATGCGTGTCATTGTTTCGCCCAACGTCTTCTCAATCTGTAGAGGAAGAGATGGGAGTTCAGCTTCTTTTCCTTTCTCATAAGTGCTTGGTTTACTTACTCATGCATCACCCTTCACCACATATACATTCGCGGATGTGGGGTTGGTTGAAGACGGAGAGGGTCCTTGGCTGCCCCCTTCCATGATTGCAGAGGCTTGAGTTAGATTTCTCCCATGTTGAAAAGGATTGGTTAACACAGCAGGATGTTGCTGCGCCACAAACTTTTGGGCGTCTACAGGCCGAGGACATAGATGGGTTGGGTGGTCTTCCACGCACAAGTTGCATGGATACCTTGCCTTCTATTTCTCAGTGTTGTCCCCGCCAGCATTATCTGTAGGTTTTTTATCCCCCTTACCCTTCTTTCGTTGTTTTTTCTTTCCTTTAGGTTGTTGGGTGGCCTTTGGATTAGTTGATTGCACTGTGTGTACATCCGACGTTTTGGTAGGGGGAGCAGCGAAAGCAGTAGTTTGGTTGGCCGCTGTGTGTTGTATAGACAATTGTTGCAACGGATTCGTTAGTTGCTCAGCGGGCTTTGTTTGCGCTGAACCAATAATACCATCGACATGTGGTCCAACTCTCTGTCTGGTTTTATCAAGTATTGAGCATGGTGCATCTGGAAAGATCTCGTATAATAAACCGGACTGAGAATAAATTAGCTCAAGTTGTTGAGCTCTCATGATGGCGTCTTCTTCAGAAAAGACTCCAGACGTCACGATGTCTTTGGACAACTGTGGGACAAAAGACTTAAGAAACCACTCGAGCGTGAATGATGGTGGGACTGGTACCTTAATTAAACTCTTTCTGCGTCTCCATTCTCGAATGTGATCAAAGATATGGTTCACTTTAGTTTGTGAGAAATTGTCCAGCAATTCGATGCCAGCGTCATATCTCACAGGAAACTGGAAATGGTTTAGGAAATCCATTTCTAGTTCACTGAAGGAAGAGTATCTTGAGTGTTCAAGCTCAATGTACCATTTCGTGGCACTCCCAATGAGAGTACATTGAAAAAATCGCAACTGTACAAAGTCGTCTTTCAACGAGTTAGATGAGCACCAAAGATGGAAGGTAGTCACATGATCTCCTGGATCTTCTTTAGGCTTGGTTTCGAACTTTGGGATATCCAAAGGCAAATGCAAGGTTGCCAGGAAGGGCAGTTTGGGTTGTTGGTGATAACCTGGGAAAAAGGGGGCTGGAGTTTGAATGGCACCAGGTTGCCAGGAAAAGTTCGGCTGCTGGCCCGGATTTTGGTAGAAACCATGGCCATGGCCAGCATATGGATTTTGCATGTGAGGAGACATCATCAATGAATTTATGAAATAGAACATAGATGGTTTGGCATGCATTACATTCAAAGGACTTTTGGAAGGATTTCTCCATGTCGGTCCCATGGGGATAGGCATAGTTCTTTATCTGAGGTTCCATTGATTATGAAAAGAATTACCCCAGATCAGTATTCCTGATAAGGGAACTGATCCTTGCCATTAATTCCAAGGACTTGCTGCGGAAGAAGTTCCTGGGTGTGCCCCCTATGCAGGAATAGTACCCTGCATAGGAATAGGTTGTCTGAAACCAGGGTTGCCCCCATTTGGGAAAGTAGCTGACGAGACGGTGTTGTTACCAAACGCATCGAACAAATAAAACGGTGTTGAACCTACCAGCATATTATGCGAAGGTGGTCCTTGACTCCCCGCTTCAAGTAAACTATGGTGTGCAGGTTGCCCAGCGGTTTGCTGATGCGAACCACCAAGTGAAGGGGATGAAGGAGGTATATAAACTCCCCCGTAAGGGAAAGCATTAAAAGGAGCAGGAGTGCCCCCCATGTGTCCTTGCAGAGAAGCGTTAGAGCTCCCTGCCCCCAGACCTAAAGTCTGTAATGTGGAGTAGGAAAGTACAAGACTTGTACCTGAACTAGGCATCCCATATGAGAATGGAGGGTCTGTCGCACTTGGTGTGAAAGGGGTTCTGGCTGCCACCAGAGACGGGATCGGACCACTATGCGATGTAGAGGCGGTCGATACCATGGTGGCTCAGACCGGTAACAGTGGGTTAGGAGGTGGAAACTCTCCCCTGGTGACAACCGTAGTGGGAATTGAAGAATTCCCAGAAGGAGTAACAACATTTGTTTCCATTGCTACGTGCAACACTGTCTCGCACTCGTAAGGATGAATCAGTACGATGGTGGGTGCCGAAAGATCAGTGGTGGAGGTTTCAACCAGACCAAAAGCTTGCGCTCCAAGTTATAAAATGGTCGATTCATCTGGATGTTGTTCGGGCACAATTTCTTGTGACCCGGTCGCTTCAAAAGACCCTTGTTGGTCTAGCTTTCGCCTTAGTGGTGGCGGGGGTGGCTCTAGTGTAACCGGCGGCAGGCTAAGAAGCCTTCGTGACTGATGGAGCTCGTGATCCTCCACTATGTGAGAAGATTAAAGACACACTAGGTTATTCTAACCATTCAAAAACAACACGCACTAAAAAAGTCCCTAGAAGATAAGACAGGCAAACACTAAATTAATTGGAAGAACAGTTACAACAACCAACACTAGAGCAACTTACCGGTGCAACTGGAAAACGGAAGCACCATCTGGGTATACTCTGCAAAGAATGGCCCGATGTCTGTCGTAGGTACCACGTTATACCCCCGCAGTCACCTGTGTATTTCCCTAAAAAAGATAGGCAACTAGGTTGCCAGCGCGCGAACAGTCACCAGGCGGGTACAGTCGAAAGTCGGGTAGACCACAATGAGCAGGGTATCGAGCCCGAAACCTGTCAAGGGTATCGAAAGAAAGTGGTCTAGAAGACAAATGAGGGCCTTGAACGGATTCGAGACCCACAAAGCCCCATGGAAAATGCAATCGACGGAATCCCAAAACAAGCCCTCTATATGTGTTCTCCACTACGATTGGTCCATCTTTGGAGGGGTTATCTCCGCTACCTTTCTGCACGTGACCTCGTGTTTATCCCCTGTGTTAGAGGGAGGTCCTGGATGACTTTCATGATACTGGACTTGGACACTCCCTAACTCAGACTCCAATGTTTGATTTTAATGGCCTTGAAGAGTTTCCTCTCCAACCTAATCCAAGGCCTTAATCCTGAACTAGTTGGTTAACCCTACAAACATAAAAGTATAATAAATTTTAGATTTATCATTAATTTTATGGCTTGTCTTATGTCAAGGGGTATGAAAGTGAAACTAATGATGTTTTGAAATACGAAAGTAAAAAATGAACAGAAAGCTGGAAACAAAAATTTCACTTAATGCAAATTCTCAACAACTTTTCAAATTTTTTTTTATTTTTTTTCTAAGATCTTTTGAATCAACAAACTTAAAGAAGGATTTCAATCGACTATGAGCTACTTACGATCTAAGTAAACTATCAAGAACTTAAGAAAACAAAGATTTTTCCCTGGCTACTAATGCAAAATCACACTTTTCAACCAAACACGAAAATGAAAGAGATTTTTTTATTTATTTAAATGATGATAAAGAAAAAAGGAAAAATACCAACAAATAAAAAACCAAGATTTTTTTTTTTTGCCTAATCGTAGATCACAAAGAATCACTTCAAGAAATCACACACTAGCAACTTAAAAAATGACTCTCACACTTGTCTAAAAACCCTAAAGAAATTTTTTTAATGACAACTTTTAAATGAAAAAAGAAAGCTAAGGCTAAGATCAACCCTAAGCTACTGACTTCTAGGACAGAGATTCAAAAACCTGAGAGGTATAACTCTTGTCAAGGGAAATGATGACTGCCATACCCTCCACAAAAAATATCATGCACAAGCACAGTACTGGCAATCCAACAACAAGCATGTGCACGCAAGCTGTGTAGAGACAGAGGGCATGTACATGCATGCTGGCCTTATACATGCCGCATGTATCTCTAAAACTCTGAAACAAAGAAAAACAAACAATCCAACCCAGGAAGAGACCACTGATATTGAAAACCAGGATCTCTTGAAAGCTTAGACACTCGTTTTAAAAGAAAAAAGAAAACAATGTAAGGAAAAAATTTGTAAAACAAACCAATCTGAGATGAGACTGCAAACAACCAAGACTTAGAAAGAAATCTAGAAAACCCCTGAGAATAACTGATTCTGACAGGGAAGAGGATGACTGCCTCAAAAATTTTCTAGAATCTACACGCTCCTACTACTTCTTCAGCTAGCATTTACACGCGTGCTGTAAGAGAGTAGGGCGTGGATACACACATGCAGACCTTATGTAGGCCGCGTGTACCTCTGTGGGTCTCGAAAAAACACAGTCAAGCAAATAACAAAGATATCTGGTATGGAAAACCAGACTCTCTGCTAGCTCAGACTTTGCAGAAACTTCAAAAAACAGGCAAGAAAACCAGTCTCTTAAAACTACCTAAAAATACTCCCAGGAACCCTAGAGACTTCCCCAGTATGGTTGCCAATTCTGTTGTGGTGGGAAATCCCCCTATGGACTAGAAAATAGGGTTATATTATGCATGAAGATATGACCAAAAGAAACCTATTTTCTACCTTCGTCCCCAGACTTAATCCCCATTTCTTTTAAGCAAATACATGGTTAGACCAACATACCTTGTTCTAGATGTTCGATGTCGATCCTTCTTCACGCTTGATCGCTTGCTAGCAGCTCTCCTCCCAAGGATGACCTACATACAAAACAAGAAACAAACTACACATGAATTTTACCTATAGACTAATGGGTTAGAGATTCAAACATATATTAACTGAACTATGAAGAACTCATATAGTGGGACGGGAAAAACATTTCTTTATTATTAACTTTAATGAATCAACTTACAATGTCGAGACTGGCCACTGCTCCGCGAATCCTGATCCTAGGCTCCTCTTCAAATGTCCTCCAACTTCTTTTCTTTGTATCTCTCTTTGCACAAGGATGGCTAAAGGGTTGGGACAATGGGAATATGCAATTGGGCAGAGTTTCTTTACTCTTATTCTCCTCCTCCAAATAGGACCCCTAGCCCTTCTTTTATAGGGTAGAAGAAGCTATGTATTTGGACGAATCCTCGGCCATGCATGGCTAGGAGTTTCAGTTAACTCACCTGAAGCTGTGTGTTCCGTCGGCAACTTTCCTTTTTTCATTCTTTTGTCGATCCACGCAGGTTGTTTTAGGTCAACTAACGTGTACACGCATGTAGTAATGGAGTAGGGCGCGTGGGCCTTTATAAAAGAGGTTTTTTAAAGAGTTGTTCAGTAGTGCTTTGGCAAAGAAGGGATCTGAGATGGCCTGATGCCAGGTAAGCATGTATGGTGCAAATTAAAGTTATAACACTTACATTCACAGCTCATTCACTTAGGACATGTAATATAACAAAGAGTAATAAAACTGCAAGAATACATATATTGCATCAAAATAGTCCATAAATAAACATGCTCTTACAGCCCATGTGAATAGCAAACATTATGGTTGAAACAATTCACAGCAAAACATCAACACATTCAAGTACTTCTCTCTATCAAAAGTTGGCCCTGAGGGATTCTTCGTAGTAACAGTTTCAACAATAGTACATGAAAACTGTAAGGACAAATCTCCAATTTTAGTTGACAATGTATTGCCAAATTAGTTCAGAAGTGTACAATGTTTGAAGAGCCAAAAGCCCCTTTCTTTCGGTTCTATTCTAGTATTTATTGAGGTTCAATAAGACCTTAGGAATTTCGTTTCCCTCCGTGAGCTTTCATATTCCAACATTTGTCCTCATCCTCTTCGTGATTATGAGTAACAGGAACAATGGTTACATTTCAAAATTTTCTCTTAGCGTTGGTGGGTCGTCATGGATTTTGAACATATGTGCCTTGTGCATCATGAATACTGGTCTTGGGTATGGGGGCATATTCGTCCTAGGGTTCAAACGTTGTCTTCAGTAGTTCTAGCTTGGTTCCCCTCGCTACTTTTCGTTGCTAGAACAATTGACACCATTTTACCATTCTATTTTCTTTGGTTGTAGATCGGATTGCAAGAGTGTGACTCCCTCTTGGAATGGGTACCTAACACTATTAAACATATAATGTATGAGATTAAATCCAAATAAGACATCAAATTTGATCATTATAATGCACATGAATGGGGCATAAAATAATTGAAGTATCATTTATAAACTTCCTTGAGTTCGAGTCATGGTTCCTCTGCTCATGGTCGAGTTATGGTTTTCTTCGAGGCTATCAACAAGGTGTCAGATCTTAATACAAAAATAAGTATACCATAGGTTAGTAATTTCTCCAATAATATAACTAATAACTTTTATAGTTTGAATATACCTTTCCAATGGTACAAAGAACTCGCAAAACGAACGCTCGAGTCAAACGTTATGCCCATTTTACGAAAGTCATTTTTCAATGCTTCGGAGGAGTTAGTACTAACTCCTTCGACTTGTAATAAGCATAAAAGTTATTAGGAATTTCTCAAATAATATAACCAATTTTTTTTATATCTCAGAAATATATTTCCAATGGTATAAATAACATGCAAAACGAATACCCAAGTCAAACATTATGGTCGATTTACGATAGCTGGATTTTTTAGTTTCAGAGGAGTTAGTACTAGCTCCTCTAACCGGTTCAGAGGAGTTAGTACTAAATCCTCTGACTTGTGTCGGAGGAGTTAGTACTAACTCCTCTGATTTTTTTGGATGAGTTAGTACTAACTCCTCTGACCTATTCGGAGTGTTTTGAGCTAACTCCTCCAATATGTATCAGAGGAGCTTGTTCTAACTCCTATGATATGTATCAGAGGAATTGAAAGGAAATCTTTTGAATCGATTTGGAGAATTCAAAGGGAACTTCTCCTTCCAGGGAAAGAAAAAATGGAAAACTTCTAAGTGCTGAACTCACAAGAGACAATGAGAGCTTGAGTTCGAAAGCCCATAACTTCCTCATACCATACCCAATTGAGGTGTCATTTTTTGCAATGAGGAGAACACAAAGAGATCCTTATATCAATATAATTGAACATGTGTTTACATCATTTTAGTGGATCCATGTCTAATGATGACCACAACTATCAAGGCTTGCTTGGAAGGAAATCCTAGACGATCATTTTTCCACTTTCAAACCTCGGATTTCTATTCCATCAGTTGCATTGGAATCATAATGGAGAAATTAATAAAATTGGTCTATTTCAGCGATGAAAAATTCACTTTGATGGAAGCCAAAAATTTGCACCTAAAGGAGTTTCTTAATGAAATTTTGGGTCCCGTGTTCTTTGTTGCTTCACCCAAATTTAATTATGTCAATTAATGGGTCTTCTTTGATGTACAAACTCCTGATCCACCGATTGAGACTGAGGTTATGAATATTTAGTTGTAACGTCAAGAAACACAAAACAAACAAAATAGTACCATGTGCATGAAGAAATCCACTGGAAACACTAAAACTTGATTATGACTGTGATCTGAAGCAAATTAGGTGAGATTGGAATTTATTGATCAACTGTCTAGATAGGCATGGAGTGTTTGGTCATTGGAAATGTAAGGAGATTGATTGTTGAACACAACAAGAAAGGATCTGAGCTCAGAGGCGGACAAGATAAGCCTCAAGGTGAAAGTGGGCTACGCTGACCGGATCAACATTGGAGAGAGGGAGTGGATTGTCTTCGATGTTCTCGACAATGACAAGGGGTCGAAATAATTCCGTTGATGCATTTTCAACAATAGAGCGAAAGTTTTCAACGGGTAGTGTGTCGGGAAGAAGAGGTGAACTTTGTTGATATGTAGTGCAATGAAGCGAAAGAGAAGGATGTTGTCGAAATGTGATGCAATGATGTGAATGGAAGGGGATTAGCTGGTGAAAGGTGTGTGTGCAACAAATATATTGGTGTGACCAATGTCAGTGATATGGCATTAATTATGAAATATTTGTCGATGATGAAGATATGTGTCAGTGAAGTTTGGAGGAACTGCGATAATGCATCAACCAAGTTCAAAAGGAGGTGGATGATGTACTTTCAATAAAAACAATGGCATGTGAATGTAAAGGTGGAAGAAGGATGTGCGTTTCAGTACAATATGTATCAATGCAGGAAGAGGGGACTCACAAAAGTGCATATCATCAGGTTAAGTGATCCGAGGGGGAACCAGAAGTGGTAAAGCGAGGTAGGGTGAAGAGAACTTAGGCGTAGCTATTTGCACGAGGGTTCTGGTTGGAAGAATTAAAGGGGGGGGAATTTATTTTCTTGGATAGAGGCTAAGACAAGAAAATTGGGAGGCTATTGTGTGGGAAAAAAAAATGGTGACACATTGGGCGAAGCCAGAATCTCTGATATTCTTTCCTAACTGATAAGAAAAAAATATAAAGGGTCATGATATTTAGTTTTGAGTTCAAAAAATTATGGGAATAATGCGTATTAGTTACCTTAATGATTCCATCGTGGTGGGCTCACTGGTGATGCTTACATATTGACTAGTAGAGCTCGTCTGTTGTAGATGGAGGATGAATGATTATGAAGTTTATTTCCTTAAACTACATCGCCGATCCGGGTTGGTATCTCCATCTTGGGGCTTGGAATAAATAAATATTTTTCACTAAGTGCATATATAGATATCTCACAGGTGTTACTCCTCTTCCCATGAGCATCCATATCCCTAATGGATTCACCATGGTGTCACAGACCTTTCTCCACTTCCAGCGATCGTCCATAGCCTCGATGAAGATATCTGCATGTCCCCTAGTCCATTCAAACTTTCCTTTCGATTCCTTCCCAGCTTATTTACTTCATTCTTAACATTCGATGGATGGGAAAAGTGGTGGCCTTTTAGCCTGATAGTGGATGACTTCGATCTTTTGAGATTTATTTGAGTATTTTTTGGACCTGGATATGTAAACATATCCCTTTAGGTTTTTTTATCCTTTAGACTTTGATACTTCACCCTTCACGAGAGAAGATACTTAGTGTGTGGATGGTTCCTCCATTACATAGGATATGCTCACCAACCAATATCAAAGGATGATTGYTGATTAACCACTATGCTCAGTGATGGTTTAACTGTTGTCACAACATCCCAAATAGTTCTGATTCATTTTCAAATAGAGACCCCTAATTCCTCTCATGAGCTAGRAAAGATATACAAGCTGATTCGTGCTTGCTTCCAGTGCGAAGGTGTTTCCYGTGAAAATACAAATGAAGGTGAGAGGTCTATATGTCATGAAATATAATACGAGGTCATAAGACAACACAATTGAGTAAAGGAACTTCTTGGAAGGGAAAATATGATGATGAAATAATKGGAAGAAAATGTTGAATTAGGAGAGATGACGTATTCAGGGTTAGAGATGAATTGGGTCCAATATTTTGCTGCAGCTGAAAAATCAATCCTTTTATATGAATGATCAATGATATGTAATTAGGAAATGAAATTGACTGATAAATAAATTATATATTGAGTGTTTCCATCAAATTAGAGGATATTCACACATTCCTACCATCTAGAAGTTTGCAGCCTCCTGAAACTATCAATCCATGTGAAATATTATACACGTAATACTTCATTCAGATAGGTCTTCATGCTAGCTCTATAAGAGAATTACATCTCTCATCATGGTTTTATAAAGGCTTCCAATTCACTTATGCATCATTTTTCTTTAGGGTGGAAGGGTTGGCTAGAGCTCCACTTCATTGTCCATTAAGCTCCTTTGATTTGGCATTTTGACATGTCTATTTCCTTTTCAGTTCTTCAAGCTCTAGAATTGATGTTACAACATGACGTGCATAGTTAACCACAATTTTGATGTTTCATTATTAGTTCAAAACTTCTTAAGATGTGTTTCTTCCTTAACTCTCATATTTCTTTTGAAATTTATATATCTTTCCATGACAAACTCCAGAGAACCTTTCTGAAAATCCTCATCGTAGTAATATAAAAATGACAATCAAAATATTCATGAGTATTTGATATTTCACAAGGAGTATCACCCATTCTAGTTGTCAGGAGACATAGTAGACTTGATCTTGAATGTTGGTTTGTCTATCAAAATTTCTACTTTTGGGCAACAAATAACTATAGCATTAATAATCACCCATTCTTTCTTAGAAAAAGTGTGCTTGAGAGACCTTTGCTTGATCAATATCAGTGAGGTTAAATATCATTGTGATTGAATTATCAAAGGGAAACTGACATTTAATGACCTATTACTCGAGGATAAGCACACCTTCTATCAAGGAGTCACAATCACTTCAATGATTTTGTTCGATAGAAACAATCTTGATCAAGGCTGTGAATAATTGATGTAATTCCTTCAATCCAGTCTCAATCTTGGATGAACTCTAAAGAATTCCCCAATAGATTTTCTTTCATCATATTTTGGGTAACTGGTTTCCCAACTATCAATGTTAGGTTAAATGTTTCCGAGAAAAGTGAATTTTTCAATTGAATTTCTTGGAGAATTCTTGCACATGCTTTCCTCATGAAGATGGAGAAAAACCAAGATTAAGGCAAACTTTTAGTGAAACAAAATGGATACCATTGCACTAAAAGAACAAAACTTTGATGAAAAGGAAATTAAATTAAAGAGATCACCACGAATTSCAAATTAAGATAATGACAATTGGTGGTCTTTATTGAAGAAAACAAAGCAAATCTAAACCTATGGTATTCATATGAAAATAAAAAATATATATMTAAGCTATGCATGAATAGAGGAAGCAAGACGACTATGCTAATCCTATTTCTAACCTAACCTAAACTGGATGAAAGAAATATATGTGTAAGCGTAGTGCCAGTGAATCCAATCAAACAACCCCAAACCTGCGATCACATATTCATTGAAGGGCAATTGGAGAGAATAAAGCAATGAAGGTTTAAAAATTTGGAAGAATTGATTCAAGCAAGTTTCCATTCAACAGGTCAAATTTGGCAATGTTATTGTTCATGTGAAATGTGGATGTGTAGGATTCCTCTAGCAAAGATTCAATTGTGTCGTAAAATTTAAAATGATCACTATATGATTGTTGGAAGGAAATCAACAATGAGATACATACTTGATGAGGCTGATGAGTGAAAATTGCATGCAATGTACTTTGTAAGGGATTCTCATAGTGGGTGGTATTTCTCACCCTAGGGGTATAAGTAAGACAAAAATCACTTTACATAATCATTGATTTAAATCGGAGTGTCTCATTGTCGATGCACATCTCCCTGGGTTCAAATTTTACGTACTCTGCATGCTAAGAGGAGATATAGTAGTTGATTGTTGGATGGAAACATTGAACAAAAGATAACTCCAAAGCCTCTCATATGAAATCAATGAAATCATGCGAGGAGTGCTAGACTATTGGGATAGAATCCATGGGTAAGTGATGTATCTGCTCCCGAGGAGTAACATATAATTCTTGAGAAAATTGAGATGACAAATATTCTTGCATCAACTCAATGTTTCTTGTATTGTTCATGGTGATGAGTTGTTTGTTTGATGTGATTTGTTCATAAGGATCAACAAACTCATGGTGCTCTGCATACTTTAGATTTTCAGTGATTAGCATACGTTCATCAAGGTCAGAAATATAAAATTCTATAGGATCAATGAGTGATATGTTGATGCTTATATTGAATTCTAGAACCAAAGAGTAGTCACCAAAAACAAGATTATTGAGATGAAGTTCTAATTGAGCATGTTCAGAAAACTTAAAATACAAAGGAATGAATGAAGTGTTGTTAAGGATGAGTGCTCGATCGATCAAGGCTAGGCAATTTTCCTGATCTGGTATATCATTCAATGTTTCATTACCAAAAGAGTAATGTGAAGAGTGTATTGCATGGTAAATGGATGGTTTCTCATGTGGATGATAATCATCTAACAAATTTGTACACACTGCATGAAGATCTTCAAATTCTGAGGATGATGGGATTTCCTCGGTAAGAGATTCATCATAGACCAGAATATGATCATCATTTTTGGAAGGGAAATCGTTACAGGGTTTACACTTCGGGGTGACAGGGTCTACGATTACTGATAAAGATTCCCCTGTAGTTGTGTCATAGTGTTGGTTGGATATTATGTCCCCTATATCATTTGTGGTTGGATATGAATTTTGTGAACAAGAGATGGATTGATTGTTCATATCACATTATTCAGAAATAGATACGAGATATGAAAAACAATCGAATATTTCTTGGCTTGAAGGTTCATAACTTTCAGGTAATCTATAGTAAATCTTCATGTCCCTTCAAAATAAATCATTCTCAGATTCATTCCTTGGCCTACGTATTTCT
>SNQJ01S0006841.1:212348-248772 GCA_010110895.2 Picea sitchensis | reverse complement strand
ATTGAAAAAAAAAAACATTTATTCATTACTGATGAATATCATAGATATATTTCAACTTTAAATCCAATCATTTCTTATGTTCTCTCGTACATATATATGATATACTTAATGTTAACTTGTAGATCAAAATTTACGATTATTATTTCTTATAAACCATAAGAGCTTGTGTTGACCTCTCTTTGGGCTCAAGACATTTGTGGGCTCAATTGGTGGTAGGTTAAAGTATTAAATTCGGTATTTAAGTTAATTTATTCAACCACTTGAATCAGATTTGAGTGTAGATTTTGTTTCATTCTCACTATGAGAAGGATCAGAAACCATGAATGAAGAAGGCGAGTCCCATGCTCTGTGACGGTGACTGACAGGTCACAGTGAGGTGAGTCCCATGCTCTGTGACGGTGACTGATAGGTCGCAGTGAGGTGAGTGGATGCATCTTAAATGATGAGTTGGTTTGGAGTTTTATCATGCATGATCCAGACATGCGATAGGCATGCTATACTTCAATTAATACACCATGCAGCAGCTTCCCAATGATTGGGCTGTTGCATGGTGGATAGCCTTCTCCGTGCAACCATTGCTTCAGGAAGGCTCTCCGACAAAATGTACTATGATTTGACATTCAATGAACACTTTTCACTAAAATATGAAATATCAAATTTCAGTGAGGAATTTAAATTTTATGTTAAAATCAGTTCAAACATAGTGTTGTCACCACGAGTGAGAGTTCTCTATTCATTTGCAACTCTCTTACGTCATATAAATTTGAGTGGGAAGGCGCCCACCGCCTTCAACCGATTGTCTCTGCCTTGTCTCTGACGTTGGATGACAAGCATTCACATCTTACGTCAAATAAATTTGAGTGCGCAGGCATCCTCCACCGACTGTCTTGAAATTGAGATGACCACCATTAAAGAGACGACAACGTCAAGATTTT
Organism: Picea sitchensis; assembly: GCA_010110895.2. Classification (NCBI taxonomy): domain Eukaryota; kingdom Viridiplantae; phylum Streptophyta; class Pinopsida; order Pinales; family Pinaceae; genus Picea; species Picea sitchensis. The sequence continues at coordinate 247,837 of SNQJ01S0006841.1, read as the reverse complement.
CTTGTAAAAGAGTTGGAAAATCCGTTTGCAAGCATTAAAGAGATGACACCGTCATTAAATATTTCTGTGTACCAGAGCTGGAAAATCCGTTTCCAAAGGCTGGACAAAAAGTTTAGTTGGCGCAGTGGCAACCAATATGCATTGAGCAACAGTCTCATTAAGACACTATGGCGATCAATATGCAGCATGCTAGAGATTTTTTAAGATTGTGACATATGGTATATACATCGTCGAATATATCTCGGTTATATACCAAGACAATCTGACAATATATACCAGCGTCGGTTATATACCAAGACAATCCGACAGTATATACCAGTCGTCGCAGTCTTAAAGACTCTCCAATAGGCTTCATATTGATAGCCAAGACACTAAAATTGTTGTCCGTGCATCATAGTGTATGTCAGTGCATCATAGTGTAAGCTAGACTGAGATGTGAGGACATGCATCTCACACGAACATTAACATCTATGTGTTGTGTAATAATGCTGGACTTTTTTTTTTGGTTTTTTGGTGTTACCCATGGGCATGGACATGTGTATATCTACATGTGCATGGATGAAAACTTAGGTGTATATGTTCACACAACAAACATATGCATGTGGGTGGGTATAGATGTTGTTGGTTTTTTGAATTGAGGGAGATAAGTTTTATAAGAAATTTAAAATTTCACTTTTTTCATGTTTGATCTCTTGCTAGTTCTTGTCACAATTGAGGATATGGAGAGAGATGGGGGATGAATTAATCCACAAGAGAGGGGAGGGTCTAAGAGAATGTCTAAGAGAGGGGTCCAAGGGGAATTACCAATGTCTATTAATTCCACCCACATTCCTGAATTTTATTATCATTATGCATTAAACTCTATTTTTTGATTGAGTGTCCCCAAAGCCAATCATTGAATGCATGTAAGAGGGTGGATGTGAGGGGTCGCATCCCATAGTTATTGGGAGCATGGGGGAATAGTACAATTATCTTGGGGAAGCATGTGAGTAAAGAAAACAATCCAGAGAGGAAATTCGTATGGGCTGTGACAACAATTTTTAGACAATCAATGTTTTTGCAAAACAACAAGTAGAGAGGAAAAAAGAGAGTTTGAAGATGGAAAAACCATGGAGGGCGAATTTTGGAGCATGTTGGAGTGTTTTTGGAGCATAAGAATGAAGAGACATGTTGTTGGGCCTAAAGAGTGAATTCATGTGTGAGTTGCACTATAACAACAAGTGTTTGTTGTTGTTTGTTGGTAGTTTTCCTGGCAATGAGTTCTCTTGAGTTTCCAACAGAGAGATTCCTAGTTACCTATGCCAGAGAGACCTTGATAAACGAATGGGATGCCTGTGGGACTGCGATTAGTGAAGGGGTACATTCCTTGGTTTGGGAAGGTGGAGAGGAAGAGAGCTAGTGAGAAATCGGGATAACTGTAGGAGAATACAAATGGATTGTGGAATTTCTGAGTTGTGAGTGGATAGTGAGAGACCACCCTCTTTTGTGTATTTCTAGCCCCAACTCGGGGGTGACTTGCAGTTGAAATTTGTAACAACAAGCCTATGGCTAGGTGGAACATTTGTCCCCAACAGTTGGTTGCACAACAATTTTAAAAGGATAAATGTTTTATCTTTTTTTTGTCTTGCATCTTGAGTTTTAATTGTTGTGCATCAACTTTGTGTATGAGACTGATTTATATGCTACTATAATGAGTTATTAGTTGCATTTATTTTTGCTTAAAATTGTGGTGGATGCATTTACTAAATGCTATAAGACAATAGCTAAATTTGGTTGTCATTTATAGTTGATAAGCTACAGAAATTTACTTAGCAGAAAATTTTAATTTTTATGAGTATTCTTTACATAATGAACCTCAGTTGGGTTGGGGGACATTACATTATGGTATCAGAGCCTCTCGTTCAAACACCTAGCTTGTATGGGCTAGGACGAGTGCGAAATGGACAAATCATTGTTAAATATTTTGTTATGTGCAAATTTGGGGGAAAATGGTGAAAAATCAAAGTGAAATCCCCAAATCTGTGAGAAAATTTAGGTTGTATCTGTCTCGTAACCTTTGAAGAGAGGTTCAATGGAGTAAATTTGTAGAATTGCAAAGTTAAATTTGACCTAGAAGGTCGAAATTTTCATTTAAATGGTCGTTGTAGCTCTGAGAAGAATTTGATGAATCGATGATCGAGATCGGGTATGATCTTAAGATCAAGGACCCCGATTCATTTTAATAAATTTGTAAATTGATAAAGTTTCAAAGTTTTGTAAAGGAGCAAATCAACGACCATGATCTGTTTTCGACATTTGTAAAGGAAGATAATCGACTGTCTAGAGTCATTTTGGGTCGTTGGGAAGTTGGAGTTGATCAACAGTTAGGAGTTGCTTTCAGAGCTTGGAAAATAGAGCAAATCAACGGCCAAGACTCGTCGACAGAGTGGGGCAAATTTTGATGGATAAACAACCGAGATCATTTTGAATGGTAGATCGATGATCCAAATTAACCTTGGATTTGATTAGAAATTTCTAAGTGTTGAAGTTCGACAATAGAATTCGCCAATAGTTGATGGTTAGATCAACAAGTTTGGTGAAGAGTTTGGTTCGACCAAGAGAAATCTCTAATTGTCGATGGCAGATGGTTGGGGGTCGAGGAAATCAAAAAATTGTTTCGATCGACCAAGAGAAATATTTGATCGTTGATGGTTGAATGTTGGGGGTCGATCATTTTCGCAAAGTGTTTTGATCAAACAATATAAAGCATCGATTGTTGATGGTCGATGGTCGGGTCTGCCAATTCGACAACATGTCAGATCATTCAAGAGAAGTTGTTGAGGGATGATGAAGGACAAAGGGTGATGACATTTCATGCCACATCAACATCCATGAGTCATTCCATGTCAACCATAGTGTCATTTTAGAGTGTGTGTCATGCCATGTTAGATCCATGTGTCATGCCACGTTAGTCAAGAAATGGGTGATGGTCGATGATTGGATCGACCAAATTGATAAAAAAATTCATCCACTAATAGAAATTACCGATGGTCGATGGTCGATCAGGTCATTCAATTTAGCAATGTGTTGCAAATCAGTTTCTAAATAAAATGGATGATGGTTGACGGTTGGGTTGGCAGTTTTGGGAAAGTGTTGTGTGCACTCAAAGGAGAACGTCAATCATCGACTGCTAATAGAGTCAGACCAATGACTGAGATTTCACCTAATTTGACATTGATGACCGAGATTTAAAGAATGTTATAACAATAGAACAATTAGTTTTTCTATTAAATTTTATATTTTTTTGAAGGTCATAAACTTGTGGAGTGATTTTGAGGCTCTAAATGATGTTTTTAGGAAATCAAAATCCACATGAACAAAGTCTGTACGTTTAGTACACTTTGTCCCTAAAACTTAAATAAATTAACTTGGAGAGAGATATCCAATTAGCTACTCCAGGCGCAAAACAAATCTTGTATGAGAAAATTACCATTGAAACAGTTAACGTAAAATTTCAGCACCAATTTTCATCTAGAGGGCATAACTCCTTGCTCAAAAGTCCATTTTAGGCATAGGAGTAGTATATGGAAATATAATTAACTATAACATACATCCATGGGGCTACATTTGGAATCTAGGTATGTGAAATTGTGTAGGAAGAGAAAGAAAGCACTTGTAGCATACAACGATAATTTGGCGAAAATAGTCTAAACTTATCCGGATCATAACTTTCATCTTGAAGCTCAGATTTGAGCAAATGAATAGCTGCTGGAAATTTATTGAGGAGGATCAGACATATGTCCACCCATAATTTTGAATTGGTTGTTAAAATTTTATCAGAAGTAATAAATCATTTTTGTAGTAGTAAGTGAGTGGAAAATTGCAACATGTAAATGTTGTAACTTTTCGCTTAGAAATCAAAATGAGGCATGAATGCAACTGTTGGACAGTTGTTTTAGAGATGAATTCATTTAAGGAATCATATTTTGAATTGGTACACTGTGTTCTTCATAAATTGGGATGAAGAATAACTTGTATTCTAATTGATGAAATGTTTTATATTATAAATGTTCTAACAATAATTATTACATGTACGTTTCTTGCAGAATTAGAGGTACAAGAAAACAACTTTGGTTCTAATATGAGGACTGGAGTTATGGAACATTCCTCGGGATATTATATCCATGAGGAGAAGATCATATGTTTTCATGTTAGCATTGGTAATTCTGAGATAGAGTCTAATGGAAGAAGAGGTGGACATGATCTTGTAACTATGAGAAGCCTACATGGACAAGTGTAGAGCTATAGAGAATATAATGAAAGGATTATGAAGAATCAGGAAGAGATACTTCAGATTCTGAATATGTTACATAAGAAAGTTAACAAAGACTCTGGAACCAAGCAAGTAACTAGTTCTAGAGAAGTGACATCATCTAGATCCTAAAACAAAATGGATGATCATGGGAATGTTAGGCAGTCAAGAAGCATGAGTAGGCACCATCATTCTCCAAGAAAATCCACTAGAAGAAATCATTCAATTCCAAGGCCATGGAGCAACCCAAGTGTGTCTCCTTTAAAGAGGAAAATGAGAAGGCTTGAGAAAGACATCTTGCAAGGTGAACTTAGGAAAATAAAGCCACCAATTTTCAATGGTGAGCATAGAAAAGGATAAGAGGCCGAGGCCTGGTTGTTGGAAATGAAAAAATATTTCCAGAGGCATGATTACCCCTCCCAAGTAGAAAATAGAATTGCAACCTACGGCTTGCAAGGAAATACAACCATGTGGTGGGATCAACTTAAGCAAACCAAACACCTTAATGAGAAGAGGATCTCATGGACGCAGTTCAAAGGATATTTCCAAGAGAAATATTTGTCCTAGGATGATCCAGATGGTTGTTGGTGTCCTCCCACCTATTCCAACTAGATCATTTGGCAATTTTCCAGTTTGACAATTTTTTTCTAGTTTTTGGGTCCTTCACTTCTGGGGTCGTTTTGAGGCCTAAAAAACATTTTTAGGGCTCGCCACAGGCAACATGTGTATGGATCACCAAAGGAAACATGTGTATTCCTTGGATAAACCTTTCCAACAGGCTATTGTGGGCCTAAAACGAAGATCGTATGCAAAAGTTATGACTCCAGGAAGTTGATGTACTAACTTACCCAAACAAGGCCCACATGACTTTTGGCACTTCATCTCCTAGGGTTAGGTTTTTGGATGTCTATGAATTTTGACATTCTTGTTTATTGTAAAAAGGCCTTGAGAGCCTCATTTTAATCATCTTCTAGTGAATGAGTGTAGTTGTCACATCTCTTCTCATGGATAAGTCACCACCATTATAGCAAGCTTGTTTTTCGCTCCATTTTACAGTTTCAACTTATTTCCTTATTGAATAGAAACCAGTTTTACTGTATATCTGTTATTTTGTGTTAAGCATATTTTGATAATAATTTGTATTCATTTCGTTCTGCCCATAAAATCCAGATCATATAATTATTATGAATAAATATGAAAGATTTATTTGAAATCAAGTTGGGAAGCATGACAATGGATGAATACGAGAATATATTATTTGAATTGTTGAAGTATGTTGACTTCATAAAGGATGACAAGGTCAAAATCCAAACGTTTCTAAGTGAGTTTCCTGTTGGAAATATTTTTTTCATTGATGTCAAAGACAGGGGGATCCTACAGGTGTCCAATATAAATATTACAAGCCTACAAATGTCCAAGATAAATATTGCAAGATGGATATTGTTCAAAGTATTAATTTTGGATTGTTGATGATCATTTTTTACCCTAAATACCTAGCTCAAATGGGATAAAATGTTATATGGTAGGAAATATTATTTCTATACCTTTCCAATGGTATATGGAATTCCCTCTAACTCCCTAGGAATGAGGAGATATGAATTTTTTCGTATAACAACCCAATCAGAAAATTGAGGTCAGCTCAGCCAGTCTTTACAGATCGTCTGTGAAAGTAAGGACATAATTACTATAAATACAGGATAAATGTGTGAATTTATAGTGAAACCAAGAAATAAATCAAGTCTTAAGTGAATATAAGTGATCTAAGGTGCGCTAAAGGAGTTGGGGTGTCTTTTTGAGATCTAAAGGTGTGCAAGAGAAGTTTTGGGGATTTTCTTGGGGTATTTCTTGTTTTCAAGGTGTTCTATGAAGGACTGATGGTATGTGATGTTGCCTTGTGCATTGTTTTGAGGTTGTGATGCTACAATTTGCGTTATTATGAGGTTTTGATGTTTCATCTTGGGATCATATTCTAGGAATGATGCTATGAGGCTCACTAGGGCATGCAGGATACATGTGACTAAGGTTTGAAGGATTGTCTGTGGAATGAAGCATGCAAGTGAAGTCATAAGTACTATGTGTATGAATATATTGGATTGGTGTCTACACATATCTTGTTGAGTTGGTGCTCAGGTTAGGGAATTTGTGCCTCTAACAATTTGGTGCTCATGTGAAGGGATTGGTGTCTCCAACAAGTTGGTGCTTGTAAATATTGTAATAATAGGTTGGTGCCTACAAGTGTTGCTGAGTTGGTGCTCATTTAAGGAGATTGGTATCTCCAGTAGGTTGGTGCCTACATATTGTTGAGTTGGTGCTCAATTAAGGAGAATGGTGTCTCCAATAGGTTGGTGCATACAATATTTGCAACAATATGTTGGTGCCTACAGATATTAAAAAAGATAAGTTTATTGTTTTCTCTCGATTGGGTTTCCATGTTAAACTTTGTGCATTTTTCTTTGAGTTCTTAGCTAATGAATGATTGGTGAGTAGTTAAATAAAGTGAAAAGTATTATATAATGACTCACACCCCCTCTCAGTATAATCATAAGTTCAACAATTCATTTTAGAACAGGTTCCTTTAGAAACAATTTAACCAATGGAAGGCAGATCTTGAGCACATATGGATTGTAAAAAAGGTATTCCTATAAACAGAGCTCATTTGTTCGGTGGAAAAACTATGCATCACATAGTATAAGAATGAAGATATATTTGTAGGCCCTTGGGTTTGGTATTTTGGAATCAGTCAAAACAGGTTATACAGATGAAGCTGGAAAGGAGTCATGTGAAAAAAATACAAAATCAATAGATGTCATATTGAGTGGCTTATCAGATTATGAGGTTGTCAATGTAATGAAGTGTACATCAACTAAATATATATGGGAAAATCTACAAAATTTTTATGAAGAGAGACAGAATGAATATATATTCATTGATTTTCTAGTTGTGAATTAGGAACAAAAGAAGAAAATTTTGCGAGAAAGTTAAAAGGAGGACCTGACAAATACAAAGGTAAGCTACCCTTCCAATTCTTTAAGTGTGGTAGAGTAAGACATTTTTCTATTAAGTGTCCATATGAAAAAAGAGAAAATAGTGATGATAAAGAAGAATCTCTCTCTATAACCATGGAAACAAAGCCCACTGATGAAGAAAATGAAGATAATCAGAAGAAGAAAAAAATTCAGATTCAAAAGAAGAAGATCTTGAAGCAAAACTTGTTAGTTCCTTGAAGAAATAGACAGGCTTAAGAAAAATAATATAAAGCAGAGAAAAATTGCATAAATATGAAGAGGATGATAATGATCTTGAAGAAATAGGGAAAACAATTATCAACCTGAAGACTCAACTAGAAGAGAAAAAAGGGTAACAAAAAGTGGTGATAAAGTAGTTGAAAGAAAAGGAAGAAAATTGCAAGAAGCTAGAGGATGAAATCATTTCCTTAAGAAAGGAACTAAAGAAAACAATTGATCATTTGAATTTTGGAAAGAGTATTGAAATATTAGATAATATTATCAGTTAGGAAAGGTCGCCATTCATCAATACAGGTATTGGATACGATGAAAAACAAAATACCCCTGAGAGAGATGCAAGCATTAAGGTCACAAAACCATTAGAAAAGGAAATTGAAGAAAACACTAAAAGCTATGTCAATATTCTCAAAGGTTCCATCAACAATGAAAGAAACAATATGAAAGGAATTGATGACCAACAAAAACTTGGGTCTTCTCATAGGAATAACAAGAATGAGTTCAGAAGAGTTGTTCCACCAAGAAGGCCTTTCACAAACCAGTACCAAAATCTCTTTCTTGGCTATTTTTTTCTGGACCTGGAATTGCATTTCTTCATTCTCCATAACAAAACACCTTTATATAGGGTCGTTAATTAGAGGAGAATAGGGTATCAAATCAATTGAGATCTTTACTTGATAGAGAAAAGGCATCCCAATAGGTGATGTAAAGATGCATTTTTTCTCTTCTACTATCTTTTCCACCTGTTGTTGTTGTGTAGAGAGACCCCATGCAAGGGTTTTGGTGGTTGCAACGATCTTTCATTCACCTTCTGACCAAACCATAAAGAGGAAAAATCTATCAGTCTGAGAGACCACCTTTCTCCACTACTTTGTGGAGGTTAAAGAGACCGCAATAGTTGGGACTACCTCCAGTACCCTAGAGTTGACCTCCCAAAATAATAATGACACTACGATGCCTAGATTCATAAACAATATGATGCTTCCACATATATGGTTGTCCTAAAAAAATATCACAAACTTCAAGAGGGGAAACATCAGACAATACATTGTCTTTGAAGGGTTTGATGCCATAGTGCAGGTGGAATTGTTGGCTGATGCAAATGTCTTGTCCCTGGCTAAGACAATCGATGGTGTATGGATGAGGATGAAGCATCATTGTTAGGTTAAAACTCTTGATGACCTCTAATGAGATTAGGTTCTTCTGGCTACTGATGTTAACAATGAAATGAAGTGGACTTCCCTTTGTGAGGGGAAGAGGTGGTCCCATTCTTCAAGCTTCTCTAGTTCCTCTCGATGGACTTTTGTGGTAGAAATAGTGACATTGGGTTCTTATAAGGTACCATATGTAATGTAATATGTAGAAATTTAAATATTAAGAAAAATACCAATGGAACAACAAGATATTGAGAATATCAACACTAGTAATGATACCTTTATTGAAATAAAGCAATGTTCACTTTCCTCTTTTAGGGGGAAACCTCCAAAAGAGAAACACTCTATTACAATAATTCGCAAGGCAAAGATTTATCATCCCTCCTACTCTTATTTATACTAATTCTATCTTCTAAATAACATTCTAAAGGAATATATTTCTAGAAGCATAAGCTTATATTAGGTCTTCTTACAATGACTTGTTCACATTTATTAAATATGCCTTATTAACCAATGTCACGCTTTATTACATGTAAATTATATTATTCTACCTACGTGATGGGTTAGGGAGGTTAGGTCCCTAACATTCCCTCCCCCTTGAAGAAAACCCTTGTCCTCAAGGGTTGAGATGAGAGAATTTTCGTAGAATGGTTTCCAACTCCCAGGTGACATATTTTGGAGCTGTATCTTTCCACTGAACTAACACTTCCTTGATGGTGCGCTGACAGAGATGACTATATCACTGATCTAATATGGCTTGTGGATGCAACCAAATGGAACCTTATTCATCCAACTCATGGAGACTTGTTTGAGTTTGGAACTTAGTTATGATCACTTTCTTCAAGCACGAGGCATGAAAAATAGGATGGAGCTTAGAATGACTGGGCACGGCTAATTGGTAGGCCATAGGCCCCACTCACTTGAGAATTGTATAAGGACCATAAAATTTGGGAGAAAGTTTTTGACGATGTTCAACTTTGAGTGAAATCTATTTACAAGGTTTTACACGAAGAAACACTTGGTCCCCTTTAGAAAAATGATGTTTAGAATGGCCTTGATCTTATTGTTGCTTCATGTGATTTTGAGCCATGACCAAATTTTTTTTTAGGGTATGAAGAATGGTCTCTTGGAATGTAAAATTTTTTTCAACCTCTTGAACCTTCGAGACACTTGGCATATATGAAAGAACCAATAGTGGATTTTGTTCGTAGAGTTATTCAAAAGGAGTCGTGCGAGTAGCTATATGGTAAGATGCGTTATACCACCATTAAGCTAAGGGTAACCACTGAGACTGATGATTTTGTCAGCCAAATGCAAAACATCACAAATATGTTTCCAAACACTTGTTGACAAATTTAGTTTGGCCATCATTCTGGGGATGATAGGTGATGCTGAGATGCAATTGGGTTCCATGGAGCCTGAACAATTCTTTCCAAAAATTGTTGTTGAAAGTTGGATCTCTATAAGAGACAATGGAATGAAGCACACCATGAAGTTTGAAGATATCAACCATGAAAAAATAATTGTGGAATGTGGTGAATAGGTGTTGAAGAGAACATAAATGAGCATATTTGGAAAGACGATCTACCACCACCATGATGACTGAATTATTTCCCTATTTAGGTAAGCCAACAATAAAATCCATAGAAATATCCCTTCAAATAGTAGGGGGAATCGAAAGAGGTTGAAGTGTGCCCGGAGATTTGAATTTTTATCCCTTTTTGTGTTGACATTCATCACACAACCACAAAGGTGCAGATTTCCTATTTCATACCATCTCGGAAAAAAGAACATCTGATCCATTCATAGGTTTTGGTAAAATCAGAATGCTCAGTTGTGGGTGAAGCATGAATCTTAGAAATGATTGTGGATTTAAGTTGCGACTGTTTTCTTAAATACATATAGAATTTGTAGTGAATCTCTTCATTGTGCCAAGCCATGGAGAAGCTAGAGAATGGTGTTGCAATTGTTGGATCAGGCTAGAATGTTTGGGGCCTTCCAGACACTCCCGACAAATAACTTGGAGACAATCTGGTACAATGAAGGAGAGGAAAAAGGGGGACCCTTCTTCTTTATACTTCTGGGAAAGAGCTTTGACAGCCACATTTTATTTTCCCTTCTTATAAATGATCTCATAATCATATCCAAATATCTTGGTCACCCACTTTTGTTTCTTTGGGAATGAGATTTGTTGTTCTAGAAAATACATGAGGCTTTGATGATTAGTTTTAATTTGGAAGCATTGCCCCAGTAGATAGGGACGCCATAGATCCATGGAATGCATAATTTCCAACATTTCGTTTTCATAGATTTATTGGACCAAATGTCTCTCCAAAAGTTGTTTGCCAGTGAAGGCCAAGGGCCTACCATATTGCATGAGGACTATGCCAATTTCTTTCCCCGAAGCATCATATTCTAGGAAAAAAGTCTTTGTTTAGTCGAGAAGTGCCAAGATAAGAGTCATGCACATAGCCTCTTTCAAGGCATGTTATAGAAATATTTTCCTCACCCTATGCAATCTTGCACATAAGGCCTTTTTCCTTTTCCCTATGCAGACTTGTAATCCATTTTTGCAAATCTTACAGCTAAAAATACAATTTTTTCACATATACGCACCTTGTCTACTATACAACATGTGTATATGCAGGTTGCACCACTACAACTTGTGTACATTGGGAAATGTGCCCAAAATTGAAAAATGGTGTCGGGTTTCCATGTCATGTCACGAGATCAATGATATTTAGACTTCCATATACTGGAAACGTTCTGACTCGGCCCTTCAGTTCCACCTGAAGTCTATAAATGGGCCAAATTTGAGCTATGGAAAGAGGAGAAAGAATTCAAATTTGAGAGCAAAGTTACTTTGAAGGAATTATTCACTTCACATTGAGTAGGCATCCCTTTATCCTTTAAGTCTGAACACAATGTTCAACCCCCAAGCTCTCCCCTTACTGATTGAGAACTCCATTGTCTCTCTTACATGAGCTTACCTTTGGTGGAGGATTGAATTGGTGGAGGCACAACTGTAAGGAACTTAGTTTCTCGGTTTTGAACCGTGTTGACACGGAAGTATGTAACTTATTCACTTATGTTGATTATATCTTAATAGAAATACACTTTTCTCATCCAATTGATATCTTGCAAATATTTGAATTATTATTCCATGGGCGTATTTGTTATGAATGTTGATGGATTATGCTATTGAATGTGCAAACATTATATATTATCACCATATGCTTGCATTTCTTGGTTGTTGAGGACTAGTTGCAGGAATATTGCTTTGGGTCAAGTGCTCAACTGTGGACTTCATCGAATGTCCAGACGAGGTAGGCCTTTTATCTTGTCTTGCTATCATATTTGTTTGTATAGCATACTTGAGAATAGAGTTGATTTCTACATTCATTTCCTTCTATTGTGGTTTACCCCTAGCCATAGAGAGATTTTCCTCGTAACAGAATTGGCGACCATACTGGGGATTGAATCTTCTTTTTGGGGGTTTTGAGTGTTTTTCTCCTTAGATTGCTCTCATTCATATTGAGTTTCTTGTCGTATGATTTCTTAACAACCTCTGTTCACTCTGGGTCTGATTCTTTCAGCCTTCTCCTTATCCTAACTGTGTTTTGACGCATATACATAGGTTTTCACTTGATAGTCACATATAAATGTGCGATGTCCTCCTGCAAGCTACGTACATACACGATTTTCCCTTGAATAGTCGCGTACATCAACCTTTGTTGCTTGATTGTTGGGTTTGGTGGTTGTTGGGTAGGTTTTGATGATTGTTGAGTCTTCTTGGGTCTCTGTGGTCACTGTTAAGTGTCCGTGGAATGACAAGAAACCTACCTTTGGTTGAATTTTTGGGTGGTGCCTTTCTCATCATCTTTTCATTTTGATTGTCCTTACTCCTTGGGTTGGTTCTTTTTTCTTCTTGATATCCTACTTGGGTTGTCTCTGTCTATACATAGTTGAGTCTTTACATATCAAGTTGTTGTTCAGTCCTTGCATTTTCATTTTTTTTATATTGAAAACAGAAAAATATTAGGCATTTTACATTGATTGACATTTTGATCTCTTAAGTCTTTGTCATTTATCTTAGTGCATGTAAGGAAATATTGCATTTTTATTTAGAGTTACAGAATTGAATTGAAAATTGCACTTTTAGGAAGCATATCATCTATTGGAAATTGAAGTTAGGACTTTGCATTGTATTCATATTCATTTACTATACTTGTCTAGTCATAACATCACTAGTTTCATGACCACACCTTTTGAGTAATCAAGGCCATTAAAATTAATGTTATAATTTAAAATTGATTAGTAACGATTTTATTTTCTAGGGTGCACAAACTAGCTTAGGATTTGGTGCCTTGGAATAGGATTTTGTGAGTAAACTTCTCCAAGGCTATTAAATCAACATATGTGTCTGACTAAGGGAGTGGAGAAATCCATTGTATAATCAGTAATATCAGGAGGCTCCTCTTACACCAGAGTTAATCCCAAGGTTGCATGAGGTCGATTGAAGGGATATCCCCCAGACACCTTCTTAGAATCAAAGATATTTATGGGGATCTATTCGTATCTGGGGATCTTGATAGTGCCCTTACCTTTGTGAGAGGTGGTGCTTTCAAGGTTTAGGGCTTTGCTACCCTACCCATATGGTGGACCTAACTTATGACTGCTCTCTTATGCATCGGTTATACCATGGTTTCTTAGTTGCTTGACTTAGGTGCCACATAGGTTACTTGCAGGGCTTATTCTGTAGGTACCCCGGGTCAGATAAGGGTCAGAAAGCACACAACCTTTATGGAGGATTACCTCTCTAGGGGGATCTGACCGACTAGTTGTTAAGCCCACGAGGGACCTTATAACAGATTCTGATACCTCCGATCTTTAGCAGGGAGTCCAGGCCCCTCTTGGGCAAGGCATATCTACTTTAGGGAGGGAGGCCCCTTTCAACCACTTTATCCTATTTGTGTGCATATTGGCCTTTTGATTATTTTTTGTGTGCTCTTTGATTATTAGTAGGCCTTTAGGATTTTACACTATGCTTTGAGTTGTCATTATCATGGATAATGGAGTTCCTATGAATCCCTATTCTACCACTACCCCCCGATGATTTTCAATCATTTCATGGGGATGAATCCATCCACTTTTAATAATGGTATGCAGAATTATGGCACTCAGTCCATGCCTTGAGCCTCTAATCATTTTCCTGTTGATATACCAAACATACCTTCACCCATCACATCCTCTCCCTGGCCCACTTATCTGAATCCTAACATTGGATCTAGGGGCACCATGGCCCCACTGTCTACATCTTCATTTGATAGGAGTCATGCCCCTCAACCAACTCTCACTGTGGGAGTTTGGAACCTCCCCTCTTATGAATCCAATCCTAGCTATGTTTTTTCAGGAGCCAGTACTCAAATGGGTGGTTATTCTACTTATTACACCCTATCTGTGTATTCTTCATCTGCGTGCCAGTTCCTGTGAACAATTTTCCCATGGCGAGTCCACATATATCCCTAGGTATTTCATATGGGGGAAATTAGTTTTACAGTTCGGGCTACTCTTTTCACGGAACCCCTTCACATAGGGGAAACATATATCCTCACTTGGATAGTCCTTATCATACTTCTGTCTCTTCGCATACTTTAGTGATGATGCTTGTACAAACCTATTTGGATAAATTATGTGAAGGATATTACCTTTCAGGATAGGTACAGGGTGTAAACCAGGACCCTTCCTAGCCTGTAATGTTTCAAAACCAATATTTCCCAAGACCTTGGTCTCAAATTCCACAACTCACTACCGCTACTAGTCCAGTCACTGCCAGTCATACTGGAGCTCCATCACCAACCCCTACTAGTCAAGTTGGAGATTGGTCGATGACCTCTACAATTCATGTTGAAGACCTGCAACCAGCCGCTACTAGTCATGCTAGGGGAATCACTCTAGTCACCATGAGTCATATCGATATCACATCTCCAACCTTTGTACATCATGTGGGATATGACTCTCTCTCCTATTCCAATCACGCTAAGAGCATGTCACCATCCATTGTAAATGATGCTTGAGGAATTCATACGATTGAGAAGCCTAGAAGTCTCAGACATAAGCCCAAATTCCTTTATAGGACTTGCGAAGGAGATCACCTTACTCATTTGTGTCCTACTACTCCTAGGATACCAGAAGCATGGTTCTCACCTAAGGGCCCTTCGGGTTCTGAGGCATTTGTGGTTTCCACACACCTTGTTTCTCCTTTGATTGACACGACAGTCATGCCGATGCAATTCTCTCTTGAACACACCCCCATTGTCAAGGGTGATGTGCCTCTTGTCCTTGTTGTCACACATCCTATTCAACTCGAAATTGAAGAAGTGGTCATACCAGTGAAATATCTTGTCAATCCAAATCTCCTTTTGGAGGGTGATGCAACCTTCAACCATGTCTTTAGCATTTGTGATATTGCACCTTCTGAACATGAGAGAGTTTTACTCTTCACGAGTACTCTCCCTCCAAGTCCTGAAGAAGTTCCCTTTGATTGGGATGGTCTTGTGGGGTATCCAGTGCCTCCGCCTATGTCCTTTCAAGTAAGAGACATCATCCAATATATCACGGAGATAATAACCTCTGCTAGCACTTTATCCTCCTAGACTTGGAGAGATTTGGGCTTTCCCAAGATTGTGTCGGCTATTCGTAAGATGCTAACCTTTCACAGAAATCCAACACAGGAGCCTTGGCCTCCCCCATGAAATGTCGCCTAGAAACCTCTCATCGAGTCTGATTTAATTTTTTTTTCTACTCGTCTAAAAAGAAAAAAGATTGCCGAGTGAATTTTTCCCTTTCAAACTCATTAAATTAGACTTGAAAGGTCGTGAGTCTTAGTTAATCTCTTTTCCAACTCATTTTCAAAAAATGAAAATATTGTCGAGTGAACTTGTCTCTTTCACACTCATACATTGGATTTGAAAGGACATTTATCTGGTACAAGTTTATCCCTTTTTCACACCAAGTAGACTGAGACTACAAAAAATGACATTTTTTGGCATTAAGTTGTAATTGCATCTCATGCCCTTGCTTGCAGTATTGAGCCTATTGCTAGTTCTTGCTTTGTGTTATAAACCGTTTCCCTCAATAGTTTTGCATCCTCAACCAAGAAGAGCCTCGTTTATATCCTTTGCAACTTGACACCCTATACCCAATAGGGAACATTCCCCCAAGTGTCCATCTCTCGCATGCACCTCCTTGCATTGAGCATAGGTATGTTCCATTGATGGAACAAATTTTGCTTACTTGCAACACTCATTCCTACTCTGTATCATAACATTCATTTGGCTATGAGAAAACAAAAAAATATGGGTGGGAAGGGAGTATTATCTTATATTGGTAGCAGTCGTGTCACCTTTGAATAGAGCACAAAGTTATTGAGTCCACTTGTCATCATAATTTTGGGTTTAGCATGGCCTTAGGAAGCTAAGCTCATTGTAGAGAGTTTACTCCCTTGACTGGTTACTCTTCTAGTCCCTATGGATATTTTAATTGATGCCTCATGCATCTCATGGTTTCTTCATTGATTCTATGCTACCAAAGTCTTCCATATGTCTCATGCTCTTATTCAAAGGATGTTTATCAACCCGTGTTGTCCATTCCTCGGAACTCTTGACTTTGCATGTCATACATACCCTCATTTTGTCTCAAAATCACATGAAGTTGTAGTCCTAGTACGCACTCTGGTCCTACTTTCCTCATTGGTAGGTAACCTTGAACCCATCAATCGACATTTCATCATTGGTCGTTGACTGGGTGGCTTCCCTTGTGTTCAACGGAAAAACATCTATTCACACATTGGGATTCATGCAGTGTCTTGGATTAAATTAGCCTTATTGGTGGTTTCCTCTCCATTTTCAACAATTTTCCTCATTGGCTTTTATTCAGAGGGTCTTTTCTTGTACCTCTTGCACTTGGCACACGTGAAAGATGCATAGGGTCGTTGGTTCGTGAACATTTTCTTCGTCTGATTTCCTCCAAATCTTCAAGCTCTTGCATTGTACCTCGTGCTGGATGATGAGAGATTCCTTAATTCTCTCCTTTCAATGAGTCTCCTTCCATTGACTTTAGCTCATCTATTCTGGAAATGAGACCTAGAGTCCTATGAGTACCTAGAGTCTTATAGTCATTAGTGGCAGGTTCTCTCGCCATCGACAATTGGGAATACATCAATGTCTCATGATCGATGGATTATTCAAGTGTTCAAGCCTGACTCCTTTATTCACACTTGTAAGAATGTACTTGGTGCCTTGATACCTAATTTCATCATCGCTAGGTTGTCCCGCGTTTGTTAACAATATACCTCAATGATCGGTAATCAAACGAAGTCTCAATGTGTTCAAACTCAATTCCTTTATTCACACAATTTAGACTTGTACCTTTGACGGATTGTGTAGAAGACTTGAAGAGATTAGTATGTAGCCGCAACTTCCCTGGGTTGTTATTACCTTTTCATTGGACTAGTACCTGTGTGACTTCAATGATCATGGGAGATCAGATTGTACTCCATTGTATACAAATATATTCAGATTGATTTTGAGACTGGTTCTAGTAGGCCTTATTCGTGACTATGATGGCCTTTGGCATGTAACCACACTTGTATTTGCCTATTCATGGCCATGGAAATTTCTTTGGTATATTTTCACATGGATATGGAGTGTAATTCAAATTGGCGGCCATGTATGCAAAGTCAATACAAATTGGAATGAGCAACTAGTTCTTCTAGCTGGGTCCCCATTACTCCACTTCTGGGTTTTTATAATGTTTTTCGACCATTACAGATACTCCTCTGACCTCACACATTAGGGGGCATATGTTATTGTTGAAGTAAAATCTCCCTGTGGACAGGTAGATCTCCTCTTGAGAGTTAGACTCTTAACTCTTAAGACAGAAGACGCTTATCATGGACACTGACTTCCTTTTATATCTATATAAACTAATGTATGAGGAGGAAGGAGAAAAGAAGTACCTTTTACCGGTGTTTGTCCCTGCACGAACCGAGTTGAGCTCCAATATTTTACTCCTCGATAAACCCTATAGACAAACAAAAGTACAACCACTTCCTACTCTACTGACATTAGTTTGAAATAGACCTATCTATTAGAGACAAGTTCATGTGAGATTAAGCACAAACTAGAAAGAAGCAAGCCAAGCGTGTTATATTGATGAGAACAATAACGAAAGAAACTTACAACCATAGATGTGAATGCAACAGCTTCGTCAAATCCTCTTTGTCTAACCCTTTCTCAAAATATCCACGATCAGAAAGACAACAACTTCACTAATTACTCTCCTCCACTTCACTGTGTGTTTCCTATGAGATCATAGGTTTCATGCTTCTAATTCTTCCTCCTTTTCACCATGAGAGAGCCTGCTTATATAGGTTCAGAGAGGCCCAACCACTTGAGATATCTTTAGGGTAAGTTGAGGATTCTCCTTCTTGAGTTAGGGATATTCCCTAAGATCATGGCTGGAATAGGGGTTCGAATCCAACTGCCTTCCAAGATTGAAAATATCTTCCCCTCATTCTCCTCAATAGACCAACTACTGCCCAGAATAGGTAGCGCTCTGTCAAAAGGGATGTCAGAGCGTTATAGCGCTCCATGGCCATGTATAGGGGGTTCCAACACTCCCAAAAGCAGTAGTGCTCCTCCAGAAGGGTTGTTTAGTGTTATAATGCTCCCTAACACTCTATAGAGGAGCGCTAGCACTCCTGAGGGAGGTATAGGGGAGCACTCTCCTCTAAAAACCCAGATTCAATGTTTCTTTCAGATGGCAAGAGGTACATAACTCTATTTAACCATTCCTCTTCTTCCAAATCAAGTGTTTGAGGTGTGTCAAGTGTCCTTCTCATGTCGTTATAGGCACGACATAGGCATCACGACAGTATGCTTTCCTTGACACTTGCGACACTTGTGAGAAAAATGCGACACTTGCAACACTTGTAATGACGACACTTGTGACACTATCGAAGTGAGTAATTTCAATGTGTAACAGTTATAGAAATATTTGCCTCACCCCATGCAATCTTGCACATAAGGCCTTTTTCCATTTCCCTATGCAGGCTTGTAATCCCTTTTTGCAAATTCCAGAGCTAAAAATACAATTTTTCCACATATACGCACCTTGCCTAATATACAACATGTGTATACATAGGTTGCACGACTATAGCCCGCGTACATCTAGAAATGTGCCCAAAATTGAAAAATGGTGTTGGGTTTCCATGTCATGTCACGAGATCAATGATCCTTGGCCTTCCATATACTGGAAACATTATGAATCGGCCCTTCGGTTCCACTTGAAGGCTATAAATGGGCCAGAGCTATGGAAAGAGGAGAACGAATTCAACATTGAGAGAAAAGTTACTCTAGAGGAATTATTCACTTCACATTGAGTTTGCATCCCTTTATCCTTTAATTCTAAACACAATTTTCAACCCCCAAGCTCTTTCCTTACTGATTGTGAACTCCATTGTCTCTCTTACATGAGCTTGCCTTTGGTGGAGGATTGAAGTGGTGGAGGCCCAACTGGAAGGAACTTAGTTTCTCGGTTCTGAACCGTGCTGACACAAAATTCTGTAACTTATTCACTTTTGTTGATTATATCTTAATAGAAATGCTCTTTTCTCATCCAATTGATATCTTGAAAATATTTGAATTATTATTCCATGGGAATATTTGTTATGAATGTTGATGGATTATGCTATTGAATGTGCTAACATTATATATTATCACCATATGATAGTGTTTATTGGTTATTGAGGACTAGTTGTAGGTATATTGCTTTGGTTCAAGTGCTCAACAGTGGACTTCATCAAACGTTCGGACGAGATAGGCCTTTTATCTTGTCTTGCTAGAATATTTGTGTGTATAGCATACGTGAAAATGGAGTTGATTTCTGTAGTCATTTCTGTTGTTTGTGGTTTACCCCTAGCCATAGAGAGATTTTCCTCATAACAAGGCATGGAAGGATTGATCAGCTACTGGATTCCAAGTGAAAGCATTATTTTTAAGGAGAGAAATGAGAGGTGAATTTTTTTTCCATAATTATGAACAAACTTGCGATAATAGCTTGTTAAAACCATAAAAACACACAATCTTTTAAGAGTTTTATGGTGATGCCAATCCTGCATAGCTTCAAATTTCCTAGGATCCACCTGTACACCATCCTTGGCGAAAATATGACTTAGGTACTCCACTTCCGAGGCTCCAAAGGAACATTTAGATTGTTTGAGGAAAATTTGGAGTTGAGAGAGTAGATGGACAACTTGATCCACATGGGTGAGATGGGGTGTCCAAGTTTTACTATAGATGAGAATATCATCAAAGAAAACTAAGGCTAAATGACAGAGAAAAGGACATAAGAAATGATTCATGATACTTTGGAAAGGGAAGGGATAATTACAAATGGAATTACCAAGAACTCATAGTGACCCTCATGAATTATAAATGTAGTCTTGGGAATGTCTTCCTCTTCCATCCAGATCTGGTGGTAGCCAGAATAGAGGTCAATTTTAGTAAATTACTGAGAACCGCTCAATTCATCCAATAGATCATCAATGATAGGAATGGGAAATTTGTCTTTGATGGTGAGTTTGTTGAGTGAGAAAAATTTTGGACACATGCATCGAGTGCCTTCTTTCTTGAGTACCATGAACACATGAGAATAATAGGGGATGGTACTAGGAAGGATAACACCAACATCAAGTAATTACAAAACAATTTTCTCAATTTCATTCTTCTGGGAAAAGGGATGACTATATGGGAGAATATTGGGAGGAACATTGTCTGGGACTAGAGGAATGGAATGATCATGAACATCACGGGAAGGGGGACGACCATGGGGAGTGGAAAAAACATATTGGTGTTTGGAGAGGATAGATTGGAGGTTAGGATTCATAGAGGGTGTCTCAACTACTTGAATGGAATGGAGTTGGTAAATAATGCCCAAATGAGATTTTTTTAGGAGCTTTTCCATTCGATTGGAACTGATGATATTGGGGGAGCCTGTTGTGAAGCCTTCAAACTTATACTATTGTCCCTCCTGTTGGAATTGCA
This sequence comes from Picea sitchensis, assembly GCA_010110895.2. Taxonomy (NCBI): domain Eukaryota; kingdom Viridiplantae; phylum Streptophyta; class Pinopsida; order Pinales; family Pinaceae; genus Picea; species Picea sitchensis. The sequence continues at coordinate 227,043 of SNQJ01S0006841.1, read as the reverse complement.
TGGTTAACTCATTAAAATCCATGAGGATGGGGTTGAGAGTGTGTAGCCATTCTGCACCAATCACAATGTCACAACCACTCATGTCAATAGAAACATATAATATTTCAGGTTGTACTGACGAATTTGGAGAGACACATTTTCACAATTCCCACCACATTTCATGGAACCACCATTGGCAATCATGATTTGAAAATTTTTGAATGTACGGATATAACAATTGATTTCCTGGGTAATGCAACTATGAATAAAATTATGGGTGTTAACACTATCATCAAGGATGATGACCTTCCTATGCTTAATGTAGCCAATGAGCTTGAGGGTTTGGGGAGTAGAGAATCCAGTGAGGGCATGCAACAAAATCAACAGTTCAACTTCTAGTGGATTAGAGGGTGGAGTAGGAGCATCAGGTGGGGGTAGTTCTTTTACCGAGGAAACTTTGACCTCCTCATTAGTGACATCCTCATAAATGGCCATAAAAATATTATGTTACTTACACTTGTGCCTCGAAAAATATTTTTCATCAAAATTATACCTAAGGCCCTTGAGTTGGCATTCAACCATTTTTTGGTAGGTTGAGGGAGAGGAAGAAAAGATCATTTTTGGTTTTAGAAAAAGAAAACTTGTTTTTCTTCCTTGAAACATTGAGTAGATTCCAACCACATCTACATCTAGGGGCAAGCCATGAGGACCTGGTCTTGGATTTAATTATTTAGGCCACTGATAAAGAATTCCCTGAAGAAGGAATCAGGCATGCCCTCTATTCTGAAATCCAGTTACTCAAATGCATTGATAAAGTCTTCCAATGTACCAGACTGTTTCAACTTGGTAAAATGACCCAGGTAGTGTGTGTCGGTGTCAAAGTGCTCATAAAGTTCGACCACAAATTGTGTCCAAGAAACATACCCTTGGCGTGATTTTCTACACCATTACCACCATTTCTAGCATTCAAGATCCAGATAGAGGACACCATAAAGAAGTTTCGCCAAGTCATCAGTAATTCCATGTAGGGTGCAGTAATATTCCATTTTAGTGACCCAGCCAGTGGGATCTGAGCCATCAAATTCATTCATGTCCACTCCCAGAAGATACAGATAACGATGAAGGGGGTTGAACTGAAAATTGTGGTAATTGGAGGAAGCAACACCTTTTGGGTTAAAAGGTTGTTCATATGAGGTAAAGTCACTGGGTAGCAAAGGATTCAATCTAGATATTGAGGTGTCCAATGATGTCCTTCCTCATGGATTTTTTCATGTCTTCCATGTACTTCTTCATGTCATGTTTCATGTCTTCCATTTTAGTGTCTAGACTAGAATTGAAGTCAGTTTCAAGGTCGTGGTTGTAGGTGTGTGCTATGGTAAAAATGAAACAAATAAATGGGGCAGGTGGTTCAACACGAAAAGAGTTTATCTATGAAGGGTACCACTACAATCAGGGCAAAGAGAGGAATCCAATGGAATAGGTGGGAGATAAGGGTGTTGGAAAGGGTGGGTCGATCCATGGAAAAAAAGTCTGATAAGTGATATATACCAATATTATATGGGTGACAAGGGGAATCTAATGGGATAGGTCCCAAATAAGGTTTCTAGGAAGGGGATCAGGTCCACAGAAAAAAAAAATGGCTTAAAATGGTAGGTACTACTATGATCAAGGTGAAGAGAGAAATCCAATGGGATAGGTCTTGAATAAGGGTGCCGGCATTTTATTTCTTCATTATCCATAAAAGAACGTCTGTATACAAGGTCATTAGGTATAGGAGCACCAAGTTTCAAATAAATTGAGTGATTTACTTGATAGTGAAAAGGTGCCCCAGTAGGTGAGGTAAAGATGTCTTTGCACTCTTCTACTATCTTGTCCACTTGTTGTTTTTGTGTAGAGAGAAATCATGTATAGGTTTTGGCAGTTGTAGTGACCTTTCATTCACCTTCCGACCAAACCATAAAAAGGAAAAATCTACCATTTTGAGAGACCACCTTTTTGCACCACTTCATAGAGATCAAAGAGATCGTAATAGTTGGGACTTCCTCTGGTACCCTATAGAGTTTACCTCCCAAAGAAAGAATGACACTATGGGGCCTAGATCCATAAACAATATGATACTTCCATATATATGGTTTTCCTAACAAAATATCACAAAATTAAAATGGGGAACATCACACAATACCTCATCTTTGAAGGGCTTGATGTCATAGTGCAAGCGACATTGCTGGCTCACATGGATGTCTCATGCATGGTTGATCCAACCGATGGTGTATGGATGAGGATGTAGAATTGTAGTTGGGATCAACATCTTAATGGAATCTACCGATATTAGGTTCTTTTGTCTACCATTGTCAACAATTAAATGAAGCAGGGTCCCCTTCACCCACATCTATGAGTGGAAGATTTTCTCCCCTTCTTCAAGCTCCTCTGGTTCCTATGGATATAATTTTGTGGTAGAGATGGTGACATTGTGTTCTATGTCAATGATCCTTTTTCCCTTTTTCGATTATGAATAAGACTCTAAGTCATTATCTGACCCTGATGCTTTTGTCTCAACCAAAAATTATTGTTTGGATTGACATTCATTAGTATTGTGCCCAAGGATTTTATGGAACTCACACCATTTTCCAGTTTCCTTATTCAACTTCCCATTACCCTTCTTTGTCAGTGGCTTGGACTAGTTTCCCCAGGGCTATCCATACTTTCACTGTCCTTTTCCTTTTCCTTGGTAGTTAGGGCCACCTTTACCAATATTTTTCTACAATCGATCTGCAAAACCGAAATCATTCTTATTCTTTTGCTTGTACTTTTGCTCAATTTTGACAGCATATCAGTAAGTGGTTCCCTGTGAGGAGATGTCCAGTAAATCCATATCTATTTGGATGTACTTGTGTAGGCCATTGTGGTACTTCAGAACCAGGTCCCACTTAGAGTGTTCACTACCCATCTTTGTGCACAAGTTATGGAAGATGTTGGTGTACTCCAACACCATTTGGTTTCTCTCCTCATGCAGAGTTGACCATCTCATGTACTGGTCATCATAGTTTCCAACAAGGTAGTATTTCTCCTTAAGTGCATCAACAAAAATCACAGAAATGGGTCCTTGCCCCAAAATTGTAGACTCATCTTTGACACGTTTCTCATATTGATTATCCTACCAATATCTAACATGGGGAAGAGCCTTAAGGAGCATGAAGGTGATTTGTTCACTATTGGAAAAAAATTTCACTGAGAAATAACCCTCTAGTAGACTTAACCATTTTTGTGAAGTGTTTATGTCTATTTCGCCTTCAAATAAAGGAATATAAAATTTAACTTGTACCTTAAATGATGTTTCACCTAGAAAGTGACTGTTGGTTGAAGGTGCCTTCATTATTGTTGGAAACCATCGAAGGATCTGGGAAAAATTATCCATCATCTCCTCCTCTGTCGTGCGAGGGATTCCTCAAGAAACATTTTGATAGGATCTCCTGCTCCATCATCTCTTTTATCTTCTACCATGGGAGGCTGCTTAAAATATTTGAAGTGTTCTTCTCCAAGATCAACTAGTTCGACATCCAACTCCTAGTAGCTTGACCTCGTCGGGGACATGAAAAAAGAAACAACAAGGAGAAGATTACTCTGATGCCACTGATCCAAATTATATTGAGAATGACATGAATTTCAAGGATATAACATAGATATAAAAAGGAAATGCACAGAGATATTACAAGGAACACATTAATATAGTAAAACTCAGATTCTATTAATGATTGTTTGAAATACAAAAGAATTTAAAATATAAAGCACATAAGCTAGCTAGAATGGCGGTATCTTATCTCTAAAGAGAGATGTGTGTTGTCTATGTTCATTTGCAAGAAGGTTATTACAAGGCGTCTAAAAATTCCTTTTAACATAAAACATCAATGAGAAAACCCTAAACATCCAAAACCCTAACCCCAAAATATGAAATGCCAAAAGGTTTGTGGGCCTCGATGTGGTTAGTACAAATTTTTCATATGATATCCATTTGGGGAACTTGATACCTTTTTGGAAAGGTCTAGCCAAGGGGTACACATTTAATTTGGCATAGCATTTTCCTTTGGCTACTTGCGAGGCGACATTGAGCCAAAAAATCTTCGTTTAGGGCCTCAAAAAGACCCTAGAAGTTTGGGACCCAAAAAACTATAGAAAAAATACCAAGATGTGGAACCATTATGAATTAGTGGAACAGGTGGGTGGCCACTAGTATCCACCTAGAACACATTTATACTTCTCTGCTTGCTTATTTATCTAGGATTTCTCTTCGATTTTGAATCATATAAAACTCCAAATGAAGTATGAACCACCCTAGAGAACCTCCTTGGAAAGCAAGATGAAGTGTATGGTCATATTATAGAGAATGAGTTAATCTCGTTAAACCAAAGAAACTTTGAGAGGCTTCAATACTTCTTCAAAAATTTTAAATCTTTATTGTTACAACTAATGGGATGTGGAATAGACAAATCAATGCAATGATATTAGTTAATCCTTTCCATTATTTTGAAGATAGGTCTAGAGTACCCGGACTTCATTTCTACATTCCATACTTCAAAGCTTACAATGGGTGATAAATGGAAAATGTCTCCTCTGGATGCATTCTCATACATGAGAAAGACAAGCTCATAAAAATGGGTGTTCTCAAGAATTCCAAATCCCATGTGCTTGTTGTACATGAAAGTAGTAATAAAAACACAAAATAAAATTGGAAATCAAAGGGAAAGAAGGAAACTGATTACAAAAATGGAGGAAAATAGAAACCCTCTAAGGAGACTTCATATTCCAAAGTAGGAAAGTCAAAGAAGGAGAAATCCAAATAAAGCTATTGCAACTGAGGATGTCATCGATAAATATCATGAATGAAGAAAACTATCGATCAAATGTATCAATATATACAACAAAACAACCTTAGATATTGCATATCGGATAATTCCAAGAAAAATCCCAGAGGCAAGTCACCAAAAGATCGAGGTGGCACAAATGCATTGATAGCTATATCTTCTTCACCAAATGCATGGATCTTAGATTCAGGTTCATCTCACCATATGGATACCACATGACAAGATATATTTTCCTCTTTGAAACCTTTCACATGTCCTCTCATTTTGATGGGACATGACACTCCTGCAAAATTTTGTGGAAAAGGAAAAGTAGATCTAGAAAATGGAAGTTATGAGAATATATTGCATGTTCCAAAACTATCCATAAGTCTACTCTCGATCTATCAGATCACTCACTCTAGCATAGGAAAGTGGTTAGAATTCATCCCATATTCAGTGACCATCTCTGAGATGGAATATGTCTCCAAAGTTGTAGTTGGAGAGGTCGATCACCATTTTGGGTTGTATGTGTTTTCACATTTTGTTCCTAAATATCATTGTTTTGCACTACTAACACATGGAAATGATGAAAGTATATTATGGCATGAAAGTTTTGAACATTTGAACTTTAGGTATTTCCAGCAGTTGAACAAGAAAGGAATGGTAAATGGTATACCCAATATCAAATTCAAAAATGGATTTTGTCAAGGTTGTAGACTTTGAAAACACCCTGAAGTAAATTTTGAGAAAGGAAAAGCATAGCGAGCATCCTCCCTTCTTGAGATCATGCACAATGATGTATATAGTCCTTTCCACATCCATCAATGAGAAAATAAATAAATGTCCTTACATTCATTTATGACTATTCTAGAATCACATGGTTCTACTTTCTCAAATTCAAATCTGAAGTCTTTGCATGCATTAAAGATTTCAAGGAACTTGTAAAAAATCATTCAGGGAAAGGGATCAAAATCCTTTGCATCAAAAATGGAGAAGAACCTGTAAGAAATATGTGGATCATCTTTGTTCTGAAGATGGAATACAATTAAAACACATGGTTCCATATACTCCATAATATAATGGGGTAGTAGAGAGGAAGAACTAGTCCTTGAAAGAGATGGCCAACTGCATGTTGCATGCAATATCTGTTCCTTCAAAATTATGGGATGAAGCAATAAACTATGCCATATACATTCAAAATGGAGTAACTCACAAATCCTTGAAAGGAATGACAACATTTGAATCCTGGAGTGGAAATAAATTGTAAGTCACACAATTTTTCATCTTCAGATCTCGTGCATGGGCTCGCATCCCTTCAAAAAAGAGGAAAGCTTTGGATCCTCAAAGAAAATAATCCATTTTTGTGGGTTATCCTAAGGGTGTAAAGGGGTATAGATTATTGGATCCTTCAATGGAAAATATGATCATAAAAAGAACTTTCAAATTCAGAGAAGGCCCTTTTCATCCATTTAAGGAGCAACTTGCAATAACTTCTCTACCTCCTCCTAAAGCAAGTCTCATAGATGATTATTCCTATCATTTAGATCAGATTTCATATTTGAGTTCAAAATCTGATTTAGATGTACATGTGCATGAAATGATTGATCCAGATCCTAGACCATTGTGGTCACAATAGACCCTATAGGTCATCAAAGATCTAGTGGGTGTTCTTGCTAATTCCAGAAGAAAAAGATCTCAATTTGAGGGTTATTCACATGCTTTCAAAGCTACATAACCATTATTTCCCATGCATTTTTATATGGTTCTTTCATCTGACCCTCAATCCTATGCATAGGATGAAGGCAATCCTTATTGGGAAGAATCCATGAATTAGGAACACAATTCCCTTATCGAGAACCAAACTTGGGATTTGGTTTCGCTTCCATATGATTGGAAGCTTGTCGATGCAAGTGGATCTATAGGGAAAAGAAGGAATAAAATGGAACTGTAAGCCGAAAAAAGGAAAGGATGGTTTCCAAATCCTTCCAACAAGTTCATGGGATAAACTACAATGAGAAATATGCACTAGTGTCCAAGATGGATTCCATTCAATTGGCTCTCGCTATTGCATCGGTAAGAGAGTGGGAAGTCCACCATATATATGAATAATTATTTTCTTCACGATGATCTCAGGGGGAAATCTACATGGAGCATATGTAAGGCTATGTATATAATTAATCACTAGTTTTCAAACTCAAAAAATCACTCTATGGCCTTGTTTAGCACACAAAAAAAATCCCAATTTTATTCTATTACCTTCTCTCTAAGAGAAGAAATTATTCCCCCCTTCAAAACTTCCTACTGGAACCCTAACACAGTTTCTCTCTCTCTCGAAAATGGATAAACCCAAGTTTTTCCTCCTGCTCTTTACACTTTACCATTTCTAGTTTCTCTTCAAATCACTTTGACCTGTCGATCCTCACTTCAACAAGTTCCCTCTTCCTTCATCGATACATAGTGTATTGCTGAATGCATTCTTTCTTCCATAGAACCAACCAATATCGACACATTAGTGATTTCATCGTCGATACATTGGCCACCTCCCCACAAACTTGGTTGATACATCTATGCACTCTTGCTAATATTCGCCATGCATGCACCTTTTGTTGGATGATATCCTTGAATCTTTGCTGATAAGTCACATATCGGAAACATTACTTCATTTCTTCCTGATCCACTACATATCAACGATTTTTACCTCTCCCTTGTCGATGCACTTCTTGTTAATGAGTGTTATCACTGAAATATCATCCGCAACATTTCACATAATGGTTAAGGAAAAATATCAATGCCAGCAACATTTGGTCCACCCACAAAACCAAAAATGCATTCAAAAGTAAAAAAACTATACAAATTGGGTTAAAAATTATAGTGCGCAAACTCACCACAGGAGGCGCGTTCACAGTGTGCACAATGTGTGGGACAACACAGCCCTCAGAGCACACTATGTGCCAAATGCATGACTATGTATGAGAAAATCCACGCACTTCTATGAACGATGTATTTATGGATCTTGTCGGCCCCTCAACCACTTCTGGTCTGAGCCCCAACATGATTTGACACTCATATCTAAGAAAAATCTAGCTTGGGGGATGTTCAAGGGCTATAGGGTTCCCTAAAAGGCCCCTTGTTCACACTATGAACCAATTACATTTTGTCTTGAAAGAATGTTATAAATAAGAGCCATGTGTGTGCTAAGAAACCAAGATCTTCATAGTATTGTTATGCTACAAGAATTCTTCCTTGGGAATCCTCTTTTCTCTTGGAAGCCTTCAAGCACCATTGCAATAGGCTATTCCACTCACCTCTTGAGGGAATAGGAATTGTTTTTCTTCACCATTTTCCATTTCTTCCATTGTATGAAGAGCTCTCAATTAGGGAACTCAAGAGCCCTCCCAAGGAGGAAGAGGGGACTCATAAGTCCCTATTTTTATCTACGATGTTTTTCCTACTAATCTATTGATCCATTGGTAGCATTATGTTGGTCATTGTTTGATTTTCATGGTTCTAAATTTCTCATGCTTTCTAACATTTATGTCTTAGTTGTTGTAGTTTATTTCTTTGTTTATTACATGTGTTTGGCTTACTTAACCCACTCACAAACTTCTGTCTTATGGAAGTGTTGTTGTTTTTCTCACCCAAGTGACAAAACCAACACAACACTCATCACCAACATCTGAGGGATAGGTGGACGTAGGTGTGTAATCTTATGTTTCTTGATAACACCCCCTAAATCCACCTTTACCCTCTTCACCAACATTGGAATATTCATCATATGCACTCTCTTTCATTATATTCTCTTGCAAGAAACTTATCCTCTACACATACACATTTGAAACTAATTACAACATTTAAACTTATCCTCTACACATACACATTTGAAACCAATTACAACATTTAATTGGAAACAAAACACAAACACACACACACACACACACACACACACACACACACACACACACACACACACACACACACACACACACACACACATTATCATTGACACACATATATATATATATATATATATATATATATATATATATATATATATATATATATATATAATAAAACATAAATACATAAAAAAAAAAAGATAAAAATAAATTACCGAACATATTTTCTTGTCGTGATGCATTCCCTGCATTCTCTAGTGTTGGAGTATTAATGTTCAACCTATATAAGAATGTTGCATCCATAGCACTATTTTGAGCACATTCTCTGGATGATCTATTCATATATTCATTTGATAATCTCCTCCTTTAACTAGATTGCCTTTGGTCACTACTAGTTTCCCCTCCCAAGTTTCCATCCCTTGCTAAGATAGGGGTCTATGACGTCCTCAGAGTTTCATTCAAATAAGGGGTTCCTCTTACTCCTTCATTAGATAGCCTAGAGAATTTGCGAGGCATTTTTGGAGACTCATGTCTCGACATCTCGCCTAGATCTAGATATCCTTTGAAAATCCATGAATATGAAAGTTCATAAGTTATAGAAACATAAATGGAAATATAATTTATAAAACAACTTGAAGGCATTTAACATTTATAACAAATTCAAAGCATCAAAGACATATAATAGACATATAATAGGTATAACTAATTTACAAGTCCATTGCATCATGTTCAATAAGGGTCATACAATCAAGCTCTCTTTGATTACCATTGTTTAGTGACTGATTCAATAAAGGTTAGTAATAGGTATAACTAATGAAGCTTGTACTTGATCAACCAATATGAATGGAATAGATACATGGAGAACATAGACATATAGAGATAAGGTATACGTGCTTCCTAAACTGATCCTTATCATTACTATTTAAGTCAGTGTTTCCAGCTTTCATGAAATAGGTTAATCTTATCCTATGTATTTCACCTAATTAAGGTGTGATTACTATCCATATCCTTATGAGAAAAGGGTAACTAGTGTAATCTCATCGTGCTTTCTAGATTATGTGTGGTTTCATTACTCCATATATGTAATTACTGGAATAATTATATAGCTAACAAGGATAAGTACATATATTTACCATATTAGTTAGGTTAGTATTGTTTCCATTATACTAATAAGGGTATGCTTTCCATAATAACAAGCTTCATTGAATACACATAATACGTAACAGATATGATTGTATTACATATAACACCATCTTAAGCAAATATACATTATTAATTACTATCATGTAACATTATAAGGTCATGCTTATTCAATCTCTTAGTACTAATCCACTCTATCTGTTTATTTTACAGTTTCCATATTAGGTTACTATGATTACACTATCTATGAGTAATAAGTATCATTGCCTATGCTCTTTATTGGTACTAGTCAAATCAACTGAGCTAACTCACGTACAGAGATTATGGAAATCAGGTAGAGCTTAATCAAAGAACACAATTATACTACTAAGCATTTGACACCACAGATTCATTAGTAATGATTACTATGATGATTACATGAATAAGGAGAAGTAATACCAATAACTAACGTGTTGTTGATATACTAAGTGTAATACAGATGATTATTGATCTAATGGGATTACAAGGGTATTTATAGAAGAGTAAGTCCATGATGTGTTGTTACTGAGTCTTTTGGTCACTACTGATATGATAGTAATGTATAATATTAGTATCATGATGTTCTCAGCAAATGATGATGTCAAATATTATAAAAGAGTATATTATATACAACACAGTGAATTAAGCACAGTGATCAGACCACAATTGTGAATGATTAAAGTTTGTCATGTTTGTAAAGATTAAATACATATTTATGGAACAATATTTCATGGTTGTTTCAAGTAATTTAGGACCTGATACAATTCTAGAACCTAATTGATGGTTTAAATTCTAGAACCTAATTGATGGTTTAAATTCTAGAACCTAATTGTTGTTGATGGTTTAAGTCTAAGAACAATTTCGATTTGTTGTTGGAACATTTCATTTCCCAAGTGCTAGTATTTAAGGGTTTGTTGATTCCCTGTTTTAGCACACAGAATATTTAAATCATTTGACATAAATATAATATACACACACTAGAGTATAATATATTTGCACTTAGAATTAAAATGATTTATATTAAATTTGGAAACACTGACAATGACCTATATTATCATATATGAAATCTAATGGTATATTCCTATATTTAGATGTGTACATAGGTGAAGTAAATAAGAATCTGATCTTATCTAATATTAACTCATTTCTATCACTATTTTGAATGGGTAAACACTCGTTGTTTTATGGAGAACTAATCCCTTCACTTTCATATGCATGGTTAATATTTCACCTAAAAATCAACACGTCTTAAACTCTAATGACAAATTTATATTGGTTTGAAGAATTTCAATATTCATGGTATCTAGTTTCTCTTTGCACGAATCAGATTGTTGATAACCCACACACTTATAATTAATTTGTATTTGATGCTAGCTTGTGAGATTGGTTTTGGGAAACAAGGATACATCAATCTCTTTTCCATGCACACTAGATTTACATGCACAATTTGAATTCACTGTGCTTTTAATTCACTGTTCTTAAAAAATCATAGTGAGCAAAGTGAATTAAAAGCACAATGAATTAAGCAAAATGAATTAATTAAGCACAATGAATTCACTATGCTTAATTCACTATTTAACATGCTAATTACACTAATTAGCCTAATTACACTAATTAGCCTAATTACACTAATTTACACTAATTTAAATTACACCAATTTACACTAAATTACACTAATTTAAAAAACTATAACATACCTGTCATAACAACGACCAACAACACCAACAACGACAAAGCACAGTGAATTCACTGTGCGTTTTTAAGGACAATGAATTAAAAGCACGGTGAATTAAGCACAGTGAATTCACTGTGTTTAATTCATTGTGCTTTTAATTCAATATGCTTGATAAAGCACAGTGAATTCACTGTGCTCTGTCGTTGTTGGTGTTGTTGGTAGTTGTTATAGCAGATATGTTAGCCTAATTACTCTAATTAGGCTAACTATTCTAATTACACTAAATTAGGCTAACTAACCTAATTACACTAAATTAGGCTAATTTAAATTACACTAATCTAATTTACACTAAATTATAGTAATTTAAAAAACTGTAACATACCTACTATAATAATGTCCAACAACACCAACAATGACATAGCACAATGAATTAAGCACAATGAATTCATTGTGCTTTTTAAGCACAGTGAATTAAAAGCACAGTGAATTCACTATGCTTATACTTAATTCACTTTGCCTAATTACGCTAATTAGGCTAACTAGCTTAATTACACTAAATTAGGTTAATCTAATTTGCACTAAATTAGAGTAATTTAAAAAACTGTAACATACCTGCTATATCAGCGTCCAACAATACCAACATCGATAGCACCAACAACACCAACAACGATAGCACCAACAACACCAACTATAACAATGACCATTAACACCAACATTGACAACATCACCAACATCACCAACATCGACAGCACCAACAATGGCAACACCAACAACGCCAACAGTGACAACAACACCAACAACACCAGACAGTCAGTAGCTCAAGCACCACCAGGGACAACAACACCAGATAGTCAGCAGCTCTAGCACCACCAAGGACAACAACACTAGACAGTCAATAGCTCAAGCACCACCAACACCAACAACACCAGACAGTCAGTAGCTCCAAAAGGATGGAATGACCAATGTGTAGGTAATATATAAAACCTTTTTTGGACGAAAGATCTTTCGACTGAAATATGTTTCAACCGAACAATATTTCGACCGAAAAGATGTTTCCAAATGAAAAAACCCATCTTGCTAGTAAGTTTTCAGTCGAACAAATCTTTCGGACGAACTATCTTTTGGCCAAAAAGATGTTACCGGATGAAAAAAATATGTTCGGCTAAAATTGTACATGGAAATCGAGGGTGTCGTCACAATACCATTCAATTTGATGTTCAAAGCTTTTTCCGAAACATGTTTCGGCCGAAATAAGTATTAGTTCAGCCAAAAAAAAGGTTTCTAGGAATTTTGGAGACCCGATTCTCACAAAAGTGTTACCTACCTTCGTGATTTTACCCATTAATGATTTAATATAATGGAAAATCGACTTAAGAATGTAAAATTTAAACTCATTAACATTCTTATTATTATGATTTTCCTCATTCTCTTTATCTTATCATAATAATAATCCAAATACCAATCTCTCCATATGTACACACATTTAAATTACATCCTACATAATAGTTTCTAAATGTTAATGGTGTCATGAAATTTAAATTCTTATAAACATAATAATTATTAAAGAATATAAAAACCTCAATAAAAGGTATTAATTTCAATTCTTAACTAGTGTGTCGACTTACCTCAACTAACATTGAAAAATTCACTAAGTAGGGGTATCCTATCCATAGGCCAAGAAGTGACCACGTTTTGTACTTGTCCAATAAACTTCTGATTTGGTTTTGGAGAGTGAGAATTATGGATCATTTACACAAAGGACCTTGACTTTTTCATATCCTTTTCCTATAGGAGAAATGTGCAAAGTGTCGATAGGATTTGTTCTTAGGAAATTTCCAATCCCCACAACTATGTCTTGATTATGATACCCACATGATAAACATGACTCCTAATATGAAAGGAATACAACTATATATAATTGTTTCATATGCATAGAAACAATGAATTTACAATATGGATGAGAAATAACCTATGCTAGGGCCTTTAAGGGTGGACTAGGAGTATGTGGTAGATTAATTAATAAACCCAACACATTTTGTATCGTACCAAGTACAATATACAAATTCACAACATAATGGAACGAAGTTGAACTATAATATCAATTATTAAACATGTAATTAGTTCAATTATTAACATTAATATAATATGCTCTTTCACAACTACTAGAGGATTTCTCCGGCAGCATCTTCATGCTATTCATCCTCCTCCTCATCATCTTCATCACCATCCTCATCATCATTACAATTTTCCTCATTGTCCTTAATCCTCATGATCATGGTCAACATCCTCTTGATTAGGATCAATGAAATAGCTAGTGCTCCCTTCATGTGCAATTCCATCAAAGATTTTCTAAATAACTATAATGCCCCAATTTTGACCCCTGGAATGTATTGGTCATATTATGTATAAAATAAAAAGAGTTGGTTCTATGATGAAATTCTATCCATGTGCACCAAAATATAATGAACTTATGTTGTAATTGTGTAAATGCATTGTAAATATTTCTAGTGCAAAGCTCAAGGACAAGGCCTGACTAATGAATGACTAGGCATTCATGCTATAATTATCCATATGTAGACCACGCCATAGAATTTCCATGGTAGGATTAAGCTTTTTATATCATGTTGAATATAAAATGGTCCAATCTAGTTGTTGAGAGTGTTGTGGGGTTATTCTACCCTACGGACTAACAAGCTAGGGCTTAAACTTGCATGCAGATCATGACCCTTCAGAAACTACTTTTAACCTTATACCCCAAATCTAAAACCCTTTTTCACATGCACACATGGGAAGAACCAACTAACCTTTTTATCGACAGTTGGTGTAGATCCTCCATTGAGCTTTATCCCCTTGCTTCTGCTGCTCCTTCCAAAAAGCGATCCTGCAATCAAGATAAAACTATGCATGCATGCTATTGTTCTACTAGAGGATTAGAGATTAAGCATAAATTGAATAAAACATATAAGATTCTTGCATTTGGGACGGGAAAAGTATCTTTTTATTAATCTCAAGATTAATCAACTTACAATGATTATAGAGACCGGCCACCGTTCCTCGATTATGATCCCGGGCTCCTCCTCTTCTTTGTCCTCCAACTGCTTTGCTTGAATTCTCCTAAAGCTTGAGGAAAGGCTAAAGGGTTGGGACAA
>SNQJ01S0006841.1:183178-193419 GCA_010110895.2 Picea sitchensis | reverse complement strand
AGAGAGAGAGAGAGAGAGAGAGAGAGAGGAGGGAATAGTCCAAAAACAAACTTAGATCTTGAGAGTCTGAAGAATTCTCATAACTCTAGCCTCTTCATTTACATAGAATATAACTTTCATTGAAAATGAAAAAAAAAACTTCAAATGAAAGCAAGGGTCCCCTTTATAACAAAATAGGGCGACTCTGTTGAGCACTCAACACACCCTAAAAGTCTATGTCAAATTTTACATTTTGGGTACCACTTGATATTTTCGCACTATCTAATTCGTCTTCATTGTGAAAAATGTTGCCTTTACTTATCATTTTTTGACTTTCATTAAGTATTCTAAAGTTTGCTTGAATCTATGAAAACTCATGAATTAAAAGAAAAATAATTAATGCTTAAATAAGGAATCAGTAACCAAAACACTCTCCCCGACGCGTTCAAATATTCATCATCGCAAGGAATTAAAGGATGAAGGAAAATTACTTGAAAAACCATAGTCGTCGAGCACCGATTTTTTTCGGCATCGGTAGAAGAATGTTTTTTTTTTGCGATGAGCATCATACAAGGAGATTACCGATAAATGATCCCCTTCGACGTTAGTAAAAGGCTAAAAGAGTAAAACGAAGAAAGAAACAATATCAATGATAGACGATACCCAACGTACTTATAAATATCAGAGAAGATCAAATCACGATGAACATTCAAACCACGCGAAAATTTTTCCCCGATCATTGACTTCTGAAATGTTTTCGGTGTCAGGAGTTTTGAGGATGCTAACCCAAAAGAAACTACGCGATAGCTTTATCCCTGGACTTCGATCATCAATACCTTTTCAACATCGACAATCTTAGATTTACTTTAGAGCGCATAAATTGAATAAAGTCTCGAGTTCGACCAATACCAGAGAGCTAAGTCATCGGTCTTCACTACCACATCAACACCATACAATGAAATCGATCGGCGTCGGAAGTTTTCACATAAAGGTATCAATGATAAATACAATGTAACTCAGAGCACCACTGAGCATAAATTCGTGGCTAACTTGCAAGAAGTACGGTCTGTCTGAATGTGCAAATAAGGGGGGGTGAGCAAAAAATCCCAGGCTCGAAAAATATGTTCTGAATCAGACAAGAAAATATGGACAAAGAACACAAGAGATACATTCGCAAACAAAAGAAATGAAGCATCCAACCGCTACAACCAAAATCCTTTCGTCAAGTTTCAAGAATTCATATTATATTTCCATCTAGCTCAGATTACATACAAAAGACATTGTCTACACCTTTTGGCCAACCAACCCATTTTACATTAAGAATTTTTTTTTTTTCAAAAAAACATCAAGTTTTTGTTCCACGTTTGAGAATACAAAATAGGTTTCGTTAGTCATGCCTCTTCTGCGCGCTGACAAACTCTGCACGGAATTTTTTACTGGCTACTTTGCATTCCCTAAGATGTTTTCATATTCAGTTCTTTTGACACCCTTTTCACTTCATGTAGCTGCACAATTGTATCTTACACTTCCCTGAGTTGTCTCTTCATCCATGTTACGTTCCCTTCATCACCTTGTGATACTAACACCTCGAGGCTATCTTCCACCAATTTTTGTCTTAATTCTCTATTTTCCTGGTAGAGTTTGGCAATGGAGAGTTATGCCTACTCTAGATGCTAAGTCGGCTCTCGAATGTTAGAACCAATGGAATATGTCCTCCTCATTTTGCTCCCTCTCCCATGAATTGTAGCTTTTACAAGATCTAGCCAGATAGCATGCATCAGTACTTCCTTGGCGACTGATCTTGCACACAACTCGCTCAGGATTTTGTTTTCCCTAGCCTCCTTATTCTTTCTTGGCCTTCCCCTTTTATGGGTTATCTGTTGTTGTGGAGGCATGGATTTTGACGTCCTTCCTTCTGACACAACGTCTTCCACTTCATCCTCTGCATGGTGTGATGCCATCATTTCTGCGTACAGGTAGGAACCTCCCTTTGAAGCCTCGAGAATGCCCGCTGTGAGTAAGAACGAATACCAGTAATTTTGGGGCTGAATCCTGGTGCTTCAGCTGCCTCATGTGCCTCATCTTATGTTTTGAGGGGTTCCCATGGTGTGACAAAGTATCTGTCTTATGCGTCGGGAACTCGACAAGAGCCCAAAGAATAAAAAAAAAGATTGATCAGACTAGGCTCGCGAGATGAATTACCAGTAGTGCATAAGCTCGGCTAGTGAGTAGAGAACATGCAGAACATCTACGATTTATAACAAAGTGGGCAGTGGGTGGAAATGTGCCAGGGAACACGGGATCCATGGCGACTGGATGTTTAAAGCAAACTGAATATTTTCTGTGGCATATCCACCTGATGAGCATGTTTTGAGGCATGTGATATGTAGCTGATAGGGATTGTAGAAAGTTTGTAGTATGATCACATTGATTTTTCAATCCCCCAACCTTCATGATCAACTGATGATGGTTGATGCATTTGTTTATGCGACTTATGTTTAAACAACTTATCTCGACCTAGGGCGCCTAACGACTTCCCTTATGACAAGATCCGACTCTTTTGGAACATACTCATACTTTCAACACATGTTTGGCTCTAACATCCTTTCCTGACTCTAAGGGCCAACTGACAACTAGCATGACTTCGACTCTCATATTTTTTCGTACCTGATCTTTCATGCTGTGGCACACAGATGTAACCCACCCTAACTAGAGAAAAATGACGGTGATAACAGAAGCAGTGCAAGTAATTTGAAAGATTGTAGAGATCGCATAAGTATCAAACGACCAGGATTGGAAATATTTACAGGAAAGATACCTCCAAGTGTTGAGAAAGGATGTCTCAGGAGCCTCATAAGGAGATGCAAGAAAATGGGTCAGATGTGAGAGAAACTACATCAAAATCAACAAGGCAATAAAGGATATCGAACTTCTTGAGTTTATCATGCTCGAAGACCTCGTTGACTTGTGTGACATAATCAAATCGCACACCAAGCAATATTCATCGTGAGCCGAATAAATAACAAAGGTGATAGATTCAAGAGAGTCGGGTCAGGCGCGATAGTTTATGGAACACCCGATCAAATCTTGGGCTACACTACAACAGTTAAGTGCCAGTATGGTCAATTACCAAGCACATGCGATATAGATCAGAGAGATTTATGTGTCCCCGTTGGAACAACATAAATTCCCATACTCCCATACTTGCGAAGATATGTTCATCAACTGCTCAGAGTACGAGAATATTCACCCTTTTAAAGTGATATCTTGGAATGACTCCTAGACAAGTTGTTAGGAGATAATGCCACGTGGCGAGTTTTGTTTCTCTTATCTACACTTTAACCGTTATTTTTAGTTAATTTTATGTTATAAATAAGAGCATTGACCAATTAGTTAGGGGTCGATGGTTGTTGCAAGAAACTCTCATTTATGGTTTTGTTAAGAATTATTTTGGAGCTGCCTTTAAGTGAGAATTCCTTCTAGACTAGAGACAAAGTTGTGGTTTCATCAAATGCATGTATGATTGGATGTGGAGAAGAACTATTTCATATCTCGTCTCATGAATGTATGTTGTAACGAGTAATATCTATTAAATCTATTGATAAGTTATCTGATGCAATGTTCTACAGTTCTTTTCTTTAATGATGAAGATGAATCGTTGTGTTATTATGTGATGGATGACTAGAGTTAAGTGAATTATCTTAATTGTCATTATTTTATCACATGTGTGTTTTCTTCTGCTAATTAGTATCTCATCCAAAAATTGGAATACTCACACGGTTAACATATTAGTACTAGGCATGTCGTAGACAATCACTTTCTACATGTTTGAGCAATGGGTTATCCCAAGCTCAGCCTCTTCTCCAGTAGTTAAAACCTTTTCCCGTTTTGTTACCAAGTTGATTTATATAGGATTCCATATTATATTGGTCCCACCTAAGATAAAATACAAAAAGAGAAAGTCAAAACTGAAGGAGACGCCTTCACAAGAAAACATAAAGCCCATCAATTAATTGGTCGGATCACAAGATCTGGAGAACCAGTCCACTATTAAACGCTATAGAGTCTAATTGGGCCTTAGTGGTGGGTTTGGTTCTTGCTATTGAACTAAAGGGATTTAGGACCCATAAATAGAATTGCCACTAGAAGGAGGGCCTAAGAATGAATGGTTGAATACATATTTCACATAATATTTCAGACAGCCTATAGATTCAAAACAACCCACATGCATGGCTAGTCATTCCCAAGACAACCCACACACACTGAGTACTCCTGAAATGAGTAACTCACCCCAACCCAAGGAAGAACACTTATTCCCTGACATACCTTACGCTCTTCCTCATGAGGAATTAAATCAATTTAGAAGAATCACTAGAGCATACACCTGACAGATCAATGCACTGTCCTTAGCTCTGATACTTCCTCGAAGAAAAAAAATAAGAAGACCAGCGTTCGACACCCCCAGACAAGTTTTTGTGCACACAGTAGAAGACCTAATAGATTTTCCAATCACTGAAATCGAACACCCTCTAAATCTATTCCATGAAACGTCAACCGACGATGCCTCTGAACTGGACGAATTTTTGGAAGAAGAGGAGTTTAACTTAGGATCCAAAGATATGGAAGACAACAATGACCATGATGAAGAAAGGGGAAACTCACCACAGAAAAATCAACCTTGGTTGGAAAGAAATGCTTTGGCCATCCTAGGTCGAGTCCATAACCTTCCCTGACATCCAGAGAAGTTACTTCCTAAGTTTGATCCCGAGACCTCGGGATTGCCTGAAGATCATATCAAGAAGCTCATACTAGCTATAAGAATGATGAATGTACAACATGAAGACGTAGTTTGCAGGCTGTTCCCCTACACTTTCGATAATTCGACTTCCACGAGGTATTTCAACTTACCCGTAGGATCCATAACTAGTTGGATGAAGTTTCAGAAAGACTTCTTGGATAAATTTGTAGAAGAAACTACCATGGGAGCTCTGATGGCTGAGTTGTTTGTCGCCACCATGAGTTAGAAAGAAAGGGTTAAATATTTCGATCAAATATTCACAACTATTTTGAACAAATTCCAGCTTGAAGCTAAACCTACCCAGGAGTTGCAAATAGAAGTATATGCTAATGCCCTCCCAACTTCTATTTCCATGTTTGTGAAGAGGGTTTCCAAATGAACCCTGGCTGAGAATTTTGAAGAATCCAAAACAATAGAGTTCCATATGAAAGGGTGTAAAGAAGGTCAGATCTAATTATCTAAAAATGAAGTCCAACCTCCTCCCAGGAGAGGACTCCTTTTGACTAGACTGCCATGGAAACAAGCATAACAAGTTCTCGAAAATGGTAATGGAGACATAGAATACCTACATCGCATGGTCAAGAAGTTACCAAATGAGATAATAGACATGAAAAGGAGTGTAGGGGAGGGAAACCAAGGCCAAAGGCCCTATAAGCCTTTCTTTAAAAGAAACCCATTGTTTAAAGCAATTGAACCTCCCCCAACTAACTTAAATATCGATCTAGGAAATGTAGCATCTGATTCTTCCTGTACTTATCACCAGGAAAACCACTCCGAAAGAGACTTCCCTCAATTGTTCCAGGTCATGAATTTGATGGCCAATTAGTTTCTAGATGAAGTCTCCCTGACCGAACAACCAAGCGGTTCAGTTATGAATGTTTTTTATCAGGAAGAGATTGGTCCACCAAAAGATACAACCATGCTGATATGGGATCCTGACCTAATCATGCCTTCCAATAACTTATTTAAGCCTCAAGAACCACCCATAGAGGTCTCGGTTGTGAAAACGCACAGTAAGGGTCAACCTGTCCCAAAATATCTTGCTACTACCCAAGCTTTGAGGGGGAAGACAGTTCCTGACCACCTGAAAGAACCTTTCGCTCCCCGAAGAAACATTATAAATATCTATACACAAGAATCGCCCAAGCTAGATTACAACATAGTTAAAGATTTGAAGAAGTTGAAGGCTAATATATCAGTCATGGACATTTGTAGGATCCCTCAGCAAAAGGAATTCTTGTTACAGGATTTGAAATCAGTATAAAATTCCATGACAAGCACTGACCTAGGAAGAAATCTAATCCCCACGGACCTAGGGAATAAACCAATTGTGAACACTTTCTCTGAAGATAATAAGGGAAGACCTTTTGTCCCACATTTCCTTTTAAAATTTGAAGTCTTCAACAGGAACCTCCATAAATGTTTGGTCGATTCAGGATCATCCTTTAATGTTACGCCACTATCTATCTGTAAAAAACTAAACACAATTCCTCTCAAGAGTGATAAACATGTGATACAACTAGACGTAACCCAGGTAAAGGTCATGGGAGACCTCAAAGATGTAATGATCAGAATAATGACACATCCTAAGTTTGTGCAAGTGATTGACATCATTATAGTATACATCCCAGAAGCTTATGGTTTACTACTAAGACGAGACTGGTCTGAGAAGTTAAATGGATACTTTAGTACATATTGGGCACACCTTTGGTTACCATTAAAGGGATACAAAAATATGATCAGAATTGATAGGGAAAGGTATATGAAACATACTGTCAATGACCTAGAAACCCTAAATGAACCCCCATCGACAGATTTCCCTGTTTTAGGCAATTATTCTTGTGATTCCTACTTTGGAAACTTCTCCCCCCTCTCATCTAATGTCCCTCTCACTCAAAATTCTGAAATGGTGTTTGAAGAGAAATCGTTGATACCGACAGAGGAAACCCACTTATGTCAAGAACTTGTGATAGAAATCAAGGAACGAAAGGTAAGAGAGAAAGAAAGTGATAAGAGAGAGGAAACGGATAACCTTCACTCACAAATTTGGACCGTATACTTTGATGGATCTAAATCATAGGAAGGTTCTGGGCTAGGGTGCATCCTCATTGATCCAAAGGTTAAAATTCATTTTCTATCCTGTAGACTTGAGTTTGAATGCACAAACAACACCACTGAGTATGAAGCTCTAGTACATGGGTTAAAGAAATCCATAGACTTAAACGTCAAGGAATTGAAGGTTTTCAGATACTCTGATACTATCATTAGACAAGTAAGGAATACTATAAATTGCAATTCCCCGCACCTAAATAATTATCAACAAGAAATGCATAGGTTAATAGATCATTTTGAAGCTTTAAATATTACAACGATCCCCAAAGCAAAGAATATCCTTGTTGATTCCCAGGCCATAGCTACTTCAAGGTTGTCGCCTTTAGAATATTACGAAGCCTCCCAGTTCATTGTGGAACTACTCTACAAACCATTGGTGCCTAACAACATTTTTAATTGGAAGGTCTTTGAAGGGGATGAAAAGATCATAAACTTTCTGACTAACCAAGATAATTTCAAAGACTTGGACCTTGACAATGAAGTATTCTAGGAACAATCAATAGACCCTGGTCCCTGGACAAGTCAACCAACTGACAAATTGAAGTCTCACACAATCCCAAATGGATAGCTAATTTAGAAAATATTTTTGGCGTGAAAGAACGATTTAAGGGACCCAAAAATGTGAAGACTGGTAGTTCTTGTCCCATGCATGAAACTATATATATAGGAACTCCGAAAAACCCCAAGAATGTAAATCTCGGTAAGACAATATCTAAGGAGGAAAGAAAGGCCTATCTCAAACTCTTCAAACAATATCAAGATGTCTTTGTGTGTTCCTACCAAGATCTGAAAACTTACGATACCCATATCATTCAACACACTATCCCGTTAAAACCCGAAGTGAAACCCTTCCAACAGAATCTCTAAAAGTACCACCCATCCTTGGAACCTCTCATGTGTCAGGAGTTAAAGAAACTACTCGATGCCAAGAACATTTTTCAAGTTAGACACTCCGCATGGGTAGCGAATTTGGTTCTTGTGAGGAAAAATTCAGGAGAAATATGCTTATGCGTAGATTTTAGGAACCTCAGCAGAGCTTCGGAAAAGGACAACTACCTAGTCCCACCAATGGAGCAACTCTTGCAGACCATGTCTAGCTCTGATATTTTCTTTCTACTGGATGGTTTCTTAGGTTACAACTAGGTTCTAGTTTCAGAGGAAGACCGTCTAAAAACTACCTTCCGCACCAAGTGGGGAACCTTGGCTTACAAACGCATGCCCTTCGGTCTAATCAATGCAGGAGCGAATTTCCAGAGGGCCATGGATGTATCATTTTGAGGACTGATCAACAAGTGTGTGGTAGTGTATCTAGACGACGTGACTATGTATTCAAAGAACAGAGATGAGCACATCCAACACTTAACCCAGATTTTCGAAAGATGTAGAAGATACGGTATATCTTTAAATCCTAAGAAAACTATCTTTGGTGTATAATAAGGAAATTTATTAGTTCATATTATATCCCAAGCAAGCATTGGCATAGACCCTGAGCAAGTCAAATCTATAACTCAACTCCCATTACCTCACAACAAAAAGATAATGCAATTCTTCTTCGGAAAAATCAATTTTGTAAGGAAGTTCACACCCGATTTTGCCGAGACTGTCAGACCATTAAAAAAAATGATCCACAAAGATGTTGAATTTAAGTGGGATGATGAATGAAAGGATTCCTTCAGCAATATTAAAACTATTATATCTCAAGCCCCCGTGTTAAGAAGTCTCGATTTTAATAGAGATTTATTCCTCTATACTTTCGCCTTCGATGAATCGTTAGCTGGAGTTCTAACTCAGAAGGATGATGAAAACAATGAGGTTCTGGTGTCATTCATGAGCACTAACCTCCAAGGAGTTGAACTGAATTATCCTTCTATAGATGAACATGCTTATGCAGTTTATAAAGCAGTAAAACATTTCAGATCTTACATCCTCAAGAACCATACCAAAGTAATCATGCCTCACCCCATAGTCCAATCCCTATTTACTCAACAGGAGATGGGGGAAAGAAGAGGGAATTGGATGGCATTGGTCCAAGAATTTGATCTAGATATAAAACCTACTAAACTAGTTAAAGGACAAGGATTATGAAAACTAGCAGGTGAGGCTCAAGACTAAGTGAATTAAGACTCTGAATGGGAAAATGAAATGGCATTATGTTGTGGTGAATCTTTGTACATCTCCCCAGAGAAAGAGTCTTGGTATGAGAAGTTGACTTATCTCCTGCATCATGGGACTTTCCCAAAAGACATAAACCCTAGAGAAAGGAGAGCTCTCAGGTTAAAATCTGCAAAATATCACCTCAAAAATTCGGTACTCTTCCGGGTTAATTATGATGGGGTACTTTTTAGATGTCTCGAACGTGAATATGCAGATAAAGTTTTGAAGGAGCTCCATGACGGCCCCGTTGGTGGACATTTTGCAGGAGACACCATTGCTCATAAGATATTGAGAGCTGGCTATTATCGGCCCACTTTGTTCAAGGATGCTTACACCTACGTTAGGAACTGTAAAAATTGTCAAATAAGTGTTGGAAGAGATAAGAGAGCAACAGCCCCACTCCAGTCGGTGACTATCTCTAAGCCTTTTGAGCAATGGGGGTTAGACATCATAGGAGAAATTACACCAAGCTCTTCAAAAAAACACAAGTACATACTTACTGCCATCGATTACTTCATGAAATGGGCATAATCCATTCCTCTGACCCATGTAAACGAGAAGGTGGTAATCCAATTGATAGAATAACAACTAATTACAAGGTTTGGTTTCCCTTTTGTTCCTGTTTTCGATAATGAAACTTATTTTTCTTCCACCTTATTAACAGAGTTTTCACTAGACAAAGGAATTATAATTAAATACTCTGCAAATTATTATCCATAAGGAAACGGAGTGGAAGAATTAACTAATAAGAACCTAGTAAGGATATTGAAGAAAACAGTTGCAGATAACCAAAGAAATTGGCATAATTTACTCCACAACGCTTTATGGGTAGATAGAGTCACACCCAAGAAAGATATAGGAAATTCCCCATACTTTCTAGTATACAGGAAGGAAACCATTCTCCCGAATAGGCTATATCTTCCATCTCTTCAACTTGCCCAAGATTCCAGAGGACAAACTTCATCAGTCATACAACAAATAATTGACACTTTGCTCATGCTAGAAGAAGAAAGGGAAAAAGTTAAATCAAAATTTATAGCTCATCAGCAGATCGTTAAAATATGGTCTGACAAGCATAAGGATAAAGAGAACAATTTTGAAGTAGGAGGCTTAGTCTTGAAATGGGAGAGAGAAAATGAGCCTAAATTAAAACATTCTAAGTTTCAGAATCTATGGCTCGAACATTTTCAGGTGGACG